>BQNB010046719.1:6812-43543 GCA_026074375.1 Tanacetum coccineum
TATTCTAGAATAATAACAATGGGCTTGGGCCTAATACAAATCAATAAGTAATAAATGTTGATTGATGATTTGACTTTGAATATTGACTTGACTGTTGAATGATGAATCTTGCCTTGACTTATATACGGATAATATCCAAAAATATATGACTAATAGCATCTAGGAGCCAAGATCTTAAGTTCAATTACAATATGATTTCTGATTAAATTAAGATAACTCCTGAGTATACCTGACATCAAGTGGGAGCACTATGTTTTTCCTTAAAATTCATATGTTGTGTAACATATTGAAGGTATCATTCCATCTAAGCTAGATGTTAATCTTTAAGATTGGAATGAAACTTCACTTGCGAATTTTAGAAAATTAAACAAACGACCTTGGAATGAATGTTTAATGAAATAAACATATACGGAAATTAAGTCCAACACAATGCAATACATCATTGAAGCAAGTCTTAAATGATATATTTCACTTGAGATAATTTATTACATGGATGGAAACCTTGTGTTTTTAACGAAGGATTCATCATGTATATCATATATTGTGTATGAGACTGGTTGTTACTTTTGCACAAGAGCAAGATGAGCTAACAACAACAATATCTAATTGAGAGTGTTTAGATGACTGATAACAACAATATCTAATTGAGAGTGATTTATATGATTGTTAAAATAAATTTTTACTAATTATATATGGCATAGTGTTATTTGTGTACACATGATGCTAGAGAATAATCAATCCTAGTTAAAGTAGGATTTCATCATTTATGATAAATCTACTAACTAGATATGCTCAGCTAAGAGCATTGTTGCACTACACATTAAAGAATAAGAATACTTTACATTTTAAGAAACTGTAAAGATGACTGTCTAAGATAAGTATGTTGGTGACTTCAAATACCTCATTAAAGGTATTGTCATATTTCCATACTATGATACTCGCAATAGTATGCAAATAGACATACAACACTCATCATACTATTCAAATCTTTCACAATTTGTGAATTTGAAACAAGTATTCAGAAAGTTTACACAGATGACTATTTAGATGTCTTGTAAAGAAAGAGTTGAGAATGTTGGTAACATTGGACTTCAACTTGCTAATTAGTCTTATGCATATCTGTTTTCAGTATTTGGATAAATGGGATAGTAAGACAATTTTTACTTTCTGATGAATAAAGATACGTGGTATTTGTTATTCATACATTTAATAATTGTTATCCTATATTTGTATGTTTAATCCTTGAATGATTTTATCATTCTAAATATGTCAATTGTCGGTTAACAATATGGGAATATTGTTACATAAGACAATTGTGAGTGTTGGTTATATTCTCTGAATATATGGATGGTTCCCACCAAACTCATATATTATTCAACAAGGGTTGCATATTGGACACCCCAACTTTCGTACATTTACTTTTGGATCCTTATCATGAGTAAGATGTTGAAAATGGTTAAATAAGTCATCCTTAGACTTGAGATACAAGCAAGTTCTGCATGTGTGGATATCACTTTTTAAGTATAAGTCAAACGCTATCCTGAATAAGGTAGTTATAAAGGCTATTCTTGGAAGTGATGTGAAGCAGCGTCCACAACACTTGTAGTCAACAAAGAATTAGTTTATCCACTTGATAAGTGTTGTATGATACCATGGGCCCTCTCTAGAATTAATCAGATAATTGTATGGTCGTACCCAAAGGGTAATTCAAGATGATTCTTGATTACATTTGGTATATCTGAATTAACTTCAATAACGAGAAACTAAAATTTTAAACTATATGGAATGAGTTAGGATCCATATCCATGGTTTAACGGTATCTATAACAAAGGGATGATAATGGCAAGTACTACATAACCATTATACTGAGAATGTTCTTGGAACTTCATCTTAGGTATTTCTAGTTTAAATAACAAATGGAGTGTTGCTAGACGTTTCCATTGTTAGTATAAACGCTGTCTGCTACTCCAACTCCCAAGTGGGAGCTGTTGGAATGTGGTAGTTGGATACGTGGTTTATACGACTAGAGATACGTGAGCCTATTGGGGGAACACACATTAAACACATAGAATGCGTTTTTTATTTAATATACTTTACGTAATATATTTAAATAGCCGTTGTAGTTTGTAACTAACTAACGATTATTTAAAAATGTAAACCAAGAGACTAAATTGACAAAAACCTAAACCATAAGGGGGCTTATGGGGCCGGCCATATGTGTTTGTGTGAGAGAGGTTTTTAAGTCGGTTTAGGAGAGGGAAAAAAGGAAAGGAATGTAGGTTTCCTTGTTCCACAAGGACTAGGGTATGGTGCCTATAAATACACCTATTCCCTAGCTCATTCCTTATTGATTCAATACCCTAAAACCCTAAATAGTTTTCGGTTTCCTCTCCCTCAATACCTTCGATCGAATAAACCTCTATAAGGTTTTTGGTTCTCTCCTTTTTCTTTCATTCGATTTTTGGTGAAACCTTAAAAGGGTTTTTTTGGTGCGAACTGTTTTCCCACAAAGTCGATTGATAGCTTCCAAGCTTCAAGGGATTCAGTTTACGCAAGTTCTCCAAGGTGACAACGTTTGAAACCTCTTAGGGTTTTGTTTTCTTGGAATTTTGTTCAACCGAATTCAATAAAACCCTAATTCGGTTCTATTGATTTTCGGTACAAACCCTAAAGGGTTGTTTGGCTGATTTTCGGTAAAGAACAACTAGGTATGTTTGAGAGCTTTGATCCAAAAAGATTCAACACAAGGGTTTTGTGAGACGTAGAGTAAAGACTACCATCTTGACATGTTCGTTGGACGTGTTTGTGTGAGCAACCGTAGAGGTGACAACTTAGTCACTAAGTTTCCAAGTAAAGATTCTCGTTGTTTGATTTAGGTCATTCAACAAAAGGTTAGTGTTTCTTTACCTTGTTTGTGTGGTAATCTTTAGTCATTAAACTAGATCCTATGCGCTGTGTACTCATAGTAAATATGGTTTACTAGTTGTAAAATCCCAACACTCACAAACCCAAAATACAAACTATATACAGCAGGAGGCAGAAAGCCACAAACCAAAGCATAACCAAAAGAATATCATGCCTACACAAACGATTATGCGAATAAATCAAAAGGCCTAGCCACCCAACTATTCTAATCCATCTTTAACTTCGGGCTAATTGATAACATCAAATACTCGATACCTTTTTGTATCAAAATCCCTCATAAAACGTTCATAATTGTCTATTTATGGTTAAAATATGTACTTAATCGCCTTGTATTTCATTTACAGGAAAATATGAACGTTAAAGCGGAAAGACACAAGAATTGGACGAATAAAAGTGATGAAATTATGTTGCCAAGAATAACTACGGCGTAGTTACCACATTGAACTACGTTGTAGTTCAATTGAAGTCCCAACTAAGCTTAGAAGAAACTACGACGTAGTTTCCCCGTAAGGACTACGTCGTAGTTATCAAGAGTTACCAAATATTACATGTCTAATCACAACTACGACGTAGTTGGCCATTTCAACACGCTGTCGTTAAATTCAAGCGTGCAAAAGGAAAGCATAAATCAGCATAACTACGACGTAGTTTATACCCTCAACTATGCCGTAGTTGAGACATATATTATAAATAGAGGCCTAATCTCAGCTCATTCGTATCATTCACTCAGAGGAGAGTTCTAGAGATTATCTAGGGCTTCCAAGGAAAGAGAATTTCGGCTTATTCATTCACGAGTTCAAGGGAGAGATCACTTTAACTTATTTATTGTATTAATCATTCATCACAGACTTATAAGACTATAATGTTTTCTCAATCAAAGAGTTCTTCCATTATTTCTTATGTTTTTTGTAGCATGAGTGGCTAAGAACCTTAAGTGCTAGCCTTGTTATGATTTTGTTATGGTTTTGATGCTAGTTTCCTGTTGAATTATCGTTTATAGGATATCCTTATTACCTGTTGCATGATCCCCGAGATTTAATAGTATTATGCTAGTGTAGATCCTGTTAGACCTTATAGTAGACTTGTTGAATTAAAGGTTAACCGGGTACTAGTGTTAGGATTTCATTTTATGTGACGATATTACGGAATTACCGTAGCTTTTATATAGTTCATACGCAAGGACTAAATTACCCAATAGTGTATAGTTTAGTTAAGTATGGGCTATAAATACCCTCCATAGCTTCCATAGAGGGGTTGAGACTTTGTAAACTTTTACTTTCATTTTTAATAAAACACACACACTTTTACATTCTCTCCCTCCACTCTCTCTCTCTTTCTACAAAACATGGCTATCTTCACTTGGTTTGATTCACCAAGACCACCGGATTCAATGATTCTTTAGTCCTTCAATTGGTATCAGAGCCATGGCCACATTCTTGGGTCGGCTTATTTTTTATGGTCCGGGTGGTCTAGATTTGGCCTCAGCTCCGTCACTTTTGCTCATATGTGTACTGTTCATACACTATTCATGTACTGTTCATGGTGTTACTGTTCATCGTGGATTTTTTAAGAAAAAGACATGAAGTTCGTCACGTGTACTCGTTGTACAATCCAGTCCAGGACCCGCTCCTAACCTGTTGACGCCTGGACCTATCAGTTCAGGGCTCGTACCCAATCCTGCTCCTGTTCTACCATATGTACCTCCCACAAATAAAGAATTGGAGATGTTATTCCAACCTATGTTTGATGAATATTTTAATCCACCGGGTAACCGTCAGGATCTTCTTCCTAGTGTAGCACAAGACCCTGTCATTCCTACAGGTCCTTCAGTGTCTATTTCTATTGATCTCGAAGCACCATCGGAAAGTCATATATCATCACCATTGGATCATCATTCCTCTTCGGTACATCAAGGTGTAGCAGGTGAGCAATATGCCGAAGTTAATCCGTTTGCTGCAGCTGATCACGAACCATTTGTTAATGTGTTCGCCCCAGATCCAACCTCTGAAGCTTTCATATTGGGGATATCTTGATGGGCCCGAACTTCTCAACCAATCCACTAACCTCTATGATCATATTTGGGAAATGACCGACTCTATCCTCTTGATAACATTATTGGGAATCCCTCTAGACGTTGGTATTCACACTCAGAAACAGCTTGTACGGCATGCTTTGTGGTGGTCTACAATCTTGTACTATCCAGTGAACCGAAAAACTTCCAATCTGCAGCTATTGAAGACTGCTGGTTTCAAGCCATGCAAGACGAAATCCATAAATTTGATCGACTGGACGTATGGGAATTAGTACCACCTCCAGACAGTGCTTTGTTGACCCAGAACGTCCACATCATGTCTATCGTCTGAAGAAAGCACTTTACGGGTTAAAACAGGCTCCCCGGGCATGGTATGACACTTTGTCTAAAGTTTCTTTCTGGCACAAGGATTTCTCCATAGGGGTGGTCGTCGATCCGACCTCTGTTCATTCGGGGATAAACAGGCAAACACACTCTTCATGTTCAAATATATGTTGATGATATCATATTTGCCTCGACCGACCCCAAAGACTGTGACCGTTTTTCTAATGAAATGAGTTCTAAATTTTAAATGTCGATGATGGGTCAAATATCATTTTTCTTAGGCTTGAAAATTTCTCAAAATCCTAGAGGGCATTTTCATTATCAATCTAATAGTTGCAAATGAGCTTTTAAAGAAATTTATCTTCAAAAAAAGTGCACTGTTGACACTCTAATGCTTGGAGCGAATAAAAAATGGATGGAAGACCTCTCAGGGACCCCTGTTGACCAGACCAAATATCGCAGCATGATTGGGTCCCTGATGTACCTCACAGCCAGTAGACCTGACCTAGTATTTGCTGTGTGCATGTGTGCTAGATATCCGTTCTAGGCCCACTAAAAAGACCTGTGGGCAGTTAACGGACTCTTTCGGTATCTCCAAGGAACCATCAATATGGGTCTTTGGTATCCGAAATACACCGCCATGGCACTAACAACATACGCAAATGCAGATCATGCAGGTTGTCAGGACACTCGCAGAAGTACATCTGGCAGTGCTCAGTTCCTTGGTGATAAGCTAGTCAGCTGGTCCTCAAAGAAGCAAACTAGCACGTCCAATCCGTTTACAGGGTGAATAATCGCAATGTTCGGGTTGCTATCCCATTCCTATGGTTGCGGGTCTCAATTTATCAGAGTATGGCTTTGCTTACAATCGAATCCTCTTTATTGTGAAACAATGTGATGCGTAGCCCTTTGCTTACAACTACGATTCAAGCACTCCAGGTCTAAACACATTGACATCGAACATTATGTCATAGAGGAACAAGTGGAAATGGAGTGGTTGAGTTGTATTCGTTGAGGACCGAGTATCAACTGGCGGATATATTACTAAGGCACTACCAGAGACGATTCGAAATTATTTATCCACATGCTTGGATGAAGTGTATGAAGCCAGAGACACTCAAAAGTCTTCAGGATGAGTAACGGATTGGCTTCACGTATCCTATGTAAATATGTACATACTTAAACCCAAAAAGAAAAATACAAAAATATAAAACCATCAAAAATCCATAAAAAATCAGAAAATAAAAAATACAAAAAAAAAATAGTTTTCTTCAAGACATGTCTTCCGTATCGATAACATTTACGGTCCTAGAAATGTCATTCAATAATGACACGGGTCTTTAAATGAAGCTCGAACAGAAGTTTAAACCCTTTCAAAAACATGTCTTCTGCTTGCAGGTATTTCAGTCTGCAACCCGCTTTTCAAAATGAGGAAAGCACGTCGCCAAAAAGACGGTTGTTCCTAACAACGAGTGATTAAGTTCTCCCGGGCATGGATTACTTTATATCCTTGCAACCTCGATCTAATGTACGCTTCAGTGCATTATTTCTGATAAAAAAAGATAAGATCTTCATTGTATCCTTATAATTTTCCGTCTATGATTCTTCAGAAAATTATTTGGATTTCACGTGGTGGCTTAATGCTGTTTTTGTAAATCAATCGGACTTGGGTTTTTATAAATTTGACACTCAATCAATGACTACAGCTCTTTAAATAGAACACGGGTCTTGATTAAGGCGGAGAGTGGTTTTTTCAAATTCATGACATCTAACAGGCATTTTTCAACACAAAAAGGTGTGGTAACTAACGGGGTTATGGATTAAGGGGGAGTTAAACTAGGAGTTGACTCAAAATGGTTTAAATATGTCAATTGAATGTTCGTTTAGGATCTTATTTGCTATGTGCTAACTGTATCCTAGGCATAATAATGTGAAGGACCAATTGTGTCATTTCCCCAAAGTTAATCAATCCATTAGTTGCCATGTGTCCCTAAATATTAAAGAAATTTGAAAAGTAAGGGACCATTTGTGTAATTTACATTACATAAGTAGAAATAAGAAGGAGAGGGACCAATTATGTTAAAAGATGAAAGGTATAACCTAGGTATAAATAGTAGTGTTGCGTTTTGACTTGGTCAAAACCTAAAAAATATAGTCAACCTGTTTCAACTATTCTCTCTCAAGCTCTCGATTGCGTTTTGATTAAGCTGTAAATTCAAGTGTGACCCTCGTGTGATAACCTCATCAAGTAACTGGTTTGTGTTAGGGTTTGTGAAGTAATAAGGGGGCGTGATGTTTGAGGGATAAGTGAAAGGATTAGGTCAACTGGTGTAGTTATATTAGGGTATACTTGAGATGGATTTGGGCTGAATTGTTCATACCAAAATTATGGGCTGAAATGTCACTCAGACTTCTATTAATATTTTGGTCTATACGATTGTTAATCCAAATTTTGTATAGTTAATATCAAAATTTAGTTTAATATTTGATATTAATAGTTAAAGGTTATAATTAAGCTTGGTAATGACAAAGTGATAATTTTTTAAGTGACGAGACCGGGATCTTTGTGTATAAAGAAACATTGGAACTTAAATTTTAAAGGCTAGAATTGGTATTAATTTTTCTAAGGGACTACGGAGTTGATCGGGTATCACTTACTTGTGATTGAAGTTGGATTTCACGAAGGTGTGTACTTATTTTATCTTGAAGTCGGGGTTGGTTGGATGCATGACTTTTAATGATAACTTGCTTGTGCTTAAGCTTTAAGTTAAAGACTTGGTTTATCTAGTTTCCAGAAGTCGGGGTGGATGGTTGAAGACCTGGATAACTATCACTTAAAGGAGTTACGTTGTAGTACTCAGTGTCACACGCAGAAGACGATGTGGATAATCGCAAGAGGTGATGAAAGTCTCATACTTTGGTGGGGTATTGAGTACTTCGAGATTTGCTTGGAGCATAAATTCTCTACACCGTTCTTCCAACATTTGTGCAAGCTTAAGTCACAAGAACGGGAAATTCTACTTCAATTTCAAGTTTCGTATATCGGGTTTACTCCATCAGTGGTCACTTCAAATAACCGACATAAAGGGTGGTAAAGATAGTCAGAGAGAGTTAATGAGTAGAGATTTAATCAGCAGTTGATTCTCACATGATTCATTTGGGTTAATTTCATTCTTCTCACAAGAATTCAAGTATATGTGCGTACAATGTGTTGCTGGTTCTGAGGTATCAAAACCATCAAGGGGGAAGGAGAAATACATTTAAACGCACAATGAGTACTCGTGACGAACTTCATGTCTTTTTCTTAATTTAGGCAATCCTGGGAAGACAAATGTCATAACCGCAGAGAAAATCCGTGTTTTAACTCGTGGTTTCTGGTGTATTATTCCAACTACGTGGGGGAAGAGATGTAAGAAATAGTTTCTGATGATAAAATAGGTACACAATGGTATGATGATTCCTCCAGATAATCAGTATCCTGCAGGAAGAAATGAGTTCATCCGAGACTTAGTTGACTTTGGTGTTACCATTTCGACTATTAGGAGGGTTTAATTGTCTACATCTGGACATTAGCTACATTGGGTTGTAAAAGAATTATCATCATTATCCTGAAGGGTAAAATGTATACATCAAGGACGCACAACGAGTTCACTTGATCGGGCTTTATAGTATATGCCGGAGGTTAGTCCGCAAAGATGATTAGTGCTTCAACTTGTTACTTTGGTGTTACATTTTCGACTTCATTAATGGGATAGAGTGTGTACTTCGAGTTTTTGGGCTTCATACAATTAGACTGGTTGCATCTCTTCATCTACATGGGGGAAGAGATATCTCGATACTTTTGGTATGCATTACTTGAGCTTCCAGGGGGAAGAAATGTGAGAAGAATTATTCAAGTGTGAGAAGATATGTTGCTGATCCAGTCAATGTTTCCCCAAACAGTTAATCACTAAGCTTATTATCAAAGGAGCAATATTTGATGTGGCTTGCTACTAATTCCGATGTGCACTTAATTATTCTAAGCTTGAAAGAAAGCTTTGAAACTACTCGAGAGAGGATTGCTTGTTTGGGGGGAAGCTTTGAAAGCTTCTAAACATTAAATATGTGGCATGAATTAGGGGGAAGCTAATTCAGAAGCTTCTCCTTAACCAGAAGTGTATTGGTTACTTAGCTCGTGCCTATTACAGTATTTCTCTTACAAGGTACTACAAAGATGATTCATGGTGGAGTGCAGACTTGGAGTTAAAGGCCATTGACGACATCATCAGCATTGGAAGCTTCGCGGAAGCTCATGTTCTTAATCATTATGTACTTGTTAGGAAAATATTGTAAGTAATTCCGTATATCGTCCCATGGGGGAAGATTGTTAGGATTTCATTTTATGTGACGATATTACAGAATTACCGTAGCTTTTATATAGTTCATACGCAAGGACTAAATTAGCCAATAGTGCATAGTTTAGTTAAGTATGGGCTATAAATACCCCTCCATAGCTTCCATGGAGGGGTTGAGACTTTGTAAACTTTCACTTTCATTTTTAATAAAACACACACACTTTTACATTCTCTCCCTCTACTCTCTCTCTCTATAAAACATGGCTATCTTCACTTGGTTTGATTCACCAAGACCACCGGATTTAATGATTCTTTAGTCCTTCAACTAGGGATAGGTTGACAATATTAGTTGATATATTTGATTGTGTTTATTATTATTTTATAATGGCCCGTGGGCATGTATTAGGCAGTTCGGATGCAAGAAAAGTGAGGAGGGAGGGAGGTTGAGTATCGAGAAAGGTGTAAGAAGGTGGCGAGGAAGGTGTCATAGATTTGTAAGGGAATTGTGTTTCGTCAAAGGTGACGTGTCGGGAGAGAATAATTTTGTTTGTCTTGGTCCAGCTCGTGCTTAATACGGATCCCAGGCTACTATTCTTCCTAATGTGTTTAGCACTATGACATTGCAGGACCCGACTTGGCACATGGATACAGGCGCTTCTTCTCATTTAAATTTTAATGTAAGTAATTTAAGTACCATTTTTGATAAACGCTTATTCCCATCTGCTCACGTTGGTAACGGTAATTCCATTCTCGTTACTAACACCGGACATAGCATTATTCCATCTATTCATCGCCCTCTTCATCTTCATAATGTTCTTGTCATTCCTAATATTATTAAAAACCTCAATTCTGTTCGTCAATTTACTAGGGATAATAATTGCACTATTGAATTTAACGCGTTTGGTTTTTCTGTGAAGGATTTCTTGACTCGTCATGTCCTCCTCCGATGTGACAGCTCAGGCGATCTATATCCAGTGACCAAATCGTCAACTATCCCTACTGCATTTGTTTCCACCAGTTCCTCCACGTGGCATCAACGCCTCGGTTATCTGGGTGATGAAGTGCTTCGTTTTCTTACTTCCTGTAAGTTCATATCTTGTAATAAAGAAAAGTCTACACATGTTTGCCATGCTTGTCAACTTGGTAAACATGTGAAGCTTCCATTTTATAATTCAACTTCCATTGTTAAACATTGTTTCGATATTATACATTCTGATTTATGGACATCACCCATTGTTAGCTCTAGTGGTTTCAAATATTATGTCTTATTTCTTGATCATTTCTCTCATTTTCTATGAATTTATCCTCTTCGTTCTAAATCTGACATGTTTGATAAATTTTACAATTTCGCAACTATGTTAAAAACCAATTTAAATGTGAAATTAAAAGCTTCCAATGTGATCATGGCGGTGAGTTCGATAACAACCGACTCCACACCTTTTTTTAAATCAAAAATGGAATCCAATTTAGATTCTCTTGCCCAAAAACCTCTCAACAAAATGGAAAGGCGGAGCGTATGATACAAACAATTAATAATACCATTCGTACTCTTCTCTTTCATGCACACCTCCCCCTACCTTTTGGGTCGAATCCCTCCATATGGCCACCTATCTCCTAAACCTTTTACCCTCTACCGCAATCCATAACGATATACCTTTCACACGCCTTTTTAACAAACCACCCGATTACTCGCACCTTCGCATCTTTGGGTATCTATGCTACCCTCATCTCCACTCACCTCATAAACTTGCCCTACGTGCCACACCATGTATCTTTTTAGGTTATCCCGCCTATCATTGTGGTTTTTGTTACCTTAACCTCGAGACAAATAAAATTATTCTCTCTCGACATGTCACATTTGACGAAACACAATTCCCTTACAAATCTATGACACCTTCCTCGTCACCTTCTTACACCTTCCTCGATACTCAACCTTCCCCCTCTTTACTTTTCTTGCATTCGAACTTCCTTATCCTTCCACAAACATCCCACACCAAACGAGCATCCCAACTGCTCCACCAATTACCGATCCAACCCAAAGTCCTACTCACACCGGCCCAAATTCACAAGGCCCAACTTTCCCCACCAACCAGCCCACTAGTCACGAACCACACAACACCCAAACCCAAACCCAAAATAGTCCGCTGCCACCACCCATATTCGATCTACCAAATCCACAAAACAATACCGACCTAGTTAATGAACCACCCCACTCATCCCATGATCACACGGTCGCAATCAGGCATTGTCAAACCTATCGATCACTTGTCTCTAAATACTTTCTTGATATATCCTATTCCTAAAAAATCCGTCTAACGCCTTAAAGATCTCCAGTGGCGTAATGCTATGTACGATGAGTATAATGTGTTGGTTAAAAATGGCACTTGGTTACTTGTACCAAGGCCCGTATGTGTTAATATGGTTCGCTCTATGTGGTATATTAAGCATAAGTTTCATGCTGAAGGGACTTTGAGCCGTTATAAGGCTCGTTTGGTTGCTAAAGATAGTGGTCAGCAACTTGGTGTTGATTTTGATGAGACATTTAGCCTGGTTGTCAAACGAGCCACTATTCGCATGGTTCTTAGCCTTGTTGTGTCTCGTAAGTGGCCGATTCACCAACTTGATGTTAAGAATGCTTTTCTTAACGGTGATTTATCCGAGACTGTCTACATGCATCAGCCACCCAGTTTTGTTGATGTTAGGTTCCCTAACTATGTTTGTCGTTTGCAGAGATCTTTATACGGACTGAAACAAACACCTTGTACTTGGTTTCAGCGTTTTACAGGTTATGCCACACGGGCCAGATTTATCGCAGTCGTTTTGATTCTTCTCTGTTTATTTATAGACAGGGATCTCTGGTTGCTTATCTTCTTTTATATGTGGATGATATTATTCTTACGGCTTCTTCTACATCACTTCTTCAGCATCTTATTGACTCTTTACATCGTGAGTTTGACATGACTGACCTCAGGGCACTTAATTATTTCCTTGGTATCTCTGTTGTTTGTCACTCTACAGGTTTATTTTTATCTCAACGAAAGTACGCTCTTCAACTCCTTGAGCGTGCTCATATGGTTAATTGTAACCCCTCTCGGACACTAGTTGATACGGAGTCCAAACGGGGTCCGGACGGGGTCCCGGTTCAGGATCCTACTTTGTACCGAAGGCTTGTAGTGGGACTTTAGTATCTCACATTTACACATCCAGATTTGTCTTATGCAGTTTAGCAAATTTGCCTTTATATGCATGATCCTCTAGAGCCACATTTAGCTGCTCTCAAGCGTATCTTGCGATATGTTCAGGGTACATTGGATTTAGGTCTTCACTTATATGCATCCTCCACTACCTTTTTGGTTGGTTATACTGATTCTGATTGGGCGGGTTGTCCATCTACACTCATGTCTACCTCAGGTTATGATGTCTTTTTGGGTGATAATTTATTATCTTGGTCCGCTAAACGGCATCACACTCTTTCACGCTCTAGTGCCGAAGATGAATATCGTGGTGTTGCTAACGTTGTGGCATAGACTGCATGGCTTCGTAATTTTCTTTGTAAGTTACACTCTCCTTTATAGACTATAACTCTTGTCTACCATGATAACGTTAGTGCTGTATATATGTCTGCCAACGTTGTTCAACATCAACGGACGAAACACATTGAGATCGACATTCATTTTGTCTGAGATATGGTTACCGCTGGTCAGGTTAGAGTTCTACATGTGTCCTCTCATTCCCAATATGCCGATATTTTCACCAAGGGACTACCTTCTGCATTGTTTAAAGAATTTTGATCTAGTTTGAGCGTACGGCCTCCTCCCGCTCCAACTGTGGGGCGTATTAGTTGATATATTTTATAGTGTTTATTATTATTTTGTAATGGCCCGTGGGCATGCATTAGGACAAGCTTATTTCTAGAATAATCTTTGTAGCTATATATTTGGTTATTTTGATAATGAGAATCAAGGGAAATAATTAACCTTCCAACAGACAATTGTCCTTAATGTAGGGATTGCTCATATCGTCGCTTACAGTATGATATGAACTTATAAAATTCAGGAAACTCTTCCAGGAGGGTTTATAGCCAAGATGTGGATTATTGACATTAAACAGGTCATTAGGATAGTTGGGGGTTAATCACTGTAAACTAGATGCTCACCCTTCATGTCCAATGGGGACCTGAGATCGTAGGATACATATGACAGGTTTCAATGTTCATTTGGGCATGTTGATATTAGAACCACCATAAGCGATAAGTAGACATTGCACTAGGAAACACTATCTTAACTATAACAAAGGAATAACTAGGCTAGTACTCTCTTATCCCTGATTAATTTTCGTATTTTGATTTCGTGTTTTATTTACTTTAATTTTGTTAAAATTATATTCCAACCATTTTAATTTGTGACACATTCAAATTAGAACAAAAACACTTAGCTCTTGGGACGACCTCAGATTTACCAATCATGCACTATACATGATCGGGTTCTCTGCCCGTTAGTGCGTTCAAGACCATAGGTAAACAATTTTTATAAATTTAAAACTTGTAAAATTAATTCAAACAATTAATACGCATCGAATTTTTGGCGTCATTGTCGAGGAGCTAAATTTAGTTTATAATTTAAATTTTTGTAATTTGTTCTACTAATCATTTGTTTTGTTAGGCATGACTTGAAATAGCAAGACTAAGATATTTACCCCTTTTACCATGCCCATTTCGGTCCTTAACATCTATTATTTTTATGAATCTGAACCGTCGGACGCTGAATCTAAAGAAATGCGAGAAGTTGATATTGAGACACCTACAATGAAGTAATACTTAGCTCTAGATCGGGTGACACAAGGAGAGGTGTAAGGAATCCTGAGATTGAAGGAAATGTGGATTTTGAAATTAAAGGTCAATTTCTAAGAGAACTAAGGGATAACACTTTCTCGGGAAATGAAAATGAAGACGCATACGAGCATGTTAGAAGGATCTAGAGATCGCTAGTTTATTTAACATCCCGGGAGATTCAGGAGATACAATTATGTTACGAGTATTCCCTCTCACTCTAATAGGACGGGCGAAAAAATGGCTGGAAAGAGCACCTACTGAAATAATAAACACATAGGATTTGTTGAAACGAATTTTCATCCTAAGATTTTGCCCACCTTCCAAAACTTCTAAACAAATAGAGGAAATTCATAATTTCGGGCAGGAAGGAAGAGAGACTTTATATCAAGCGTGGGAGAGATACAATGATCTTCTTTTTAAATACCCCACACACGACCTCAACGATTACCAAAAAGTAAACACCTTTTATAAGGGTCTTGAGATTTGCACCCGTCAAATGTAGGACTCTCGCGGACCGATTCAAAACTTACAGCCATAAGGGCCTTGGAGACAATTCAATAAATGGCCGATCATTCCCATAAAAGGGCATTATAAGGAAAGAACTAGAGAATATAACTCGAACCGGATGAGAACTATAACTGATAAACTTAAAAGTCTCAATCGTAATGCGAAATCTTAAAGAAAATTTTCACGCTATCAAGGGAAGGTATGAATTAGGCGATGAAATGCACTACCTTTCAAGTGAAGAGGTAAAATTTGTCAAGGCAATTGAGTATAGAAAGGACAGCCTTGGGGTGACACCAAGTAACAACACACCATCAAGGAATAACTCTAAACTCAAAGAAATACTTGGAAAAAATCTGGAAGAATCATGCAAAAGGCAAGGCGTGTTTGATGAATGGATGGAAAGATTTAGAGACAACACAGATAAAAACCTTAGGAGATGATGCAGTCATTGAAAACTCACAAGAAGTTTTACAACTCCCTAGGCAAAGTTGTTATCCCACTTAACTAATCCATTATACAACTTATAATCTCAATGACAATGAACAAAGAATCCTTGGAGTTTGGTTGGAATACAAACCGCAAGGAAGAAAAGAGAAAGAAGGACAAGAAGAAGAAATTAGATTAGAGAAAAGAGTGTGGGAGGCTTACACATACAACAATGAAAACCTTCACCCTTCACCAAGTGTGGTGAAGGGATATTTATACCCTTTTGCCTTAAGTGAGGCGTATGGGCTTCTAAATGGGTCGGGCTTGGCTTCTCGTGGGCTTTTAGCATGTTACATAGACAATATTGGTTTAATGTCCAAGCCCGTTAAACCCGACTAGCCTATTACAATACAAGACCTAGTTTGACTTTCTAAAACCGATAACATTCTTGTTTGACTTAATATAATTAAGGCTAACAATCTCCCCCAATATTGAGGTCTCTTTCTTCAAACTTCTCTGTACCACCGATGACATTGAAGATATGACGTTTGACGTTTATACTTTGCCTTGTTATGGTCTTATCTTGTTTGTAATGGCTTTGTTCATCCATGCTTTGTGATCTTGATTTTGAGCCTTTATCTTTTGACTTTGAATTCTGTAGATCGTTATCTTGCATCATCTCCTTGACTTGAATCATCTTGATTTGACTTCCTTGATCAACTTTTGCTCTTGATCAACATGCTCATACTTGTTACATTCTTATTTGACATATGTGATTATAAGTCTAACAATCTCCCCAATTGATGATTCTTTATTTGACTTTGAGGCTCTTTGATGGTGGGGAAGATTAGAATTAACTATCTTGACGTTGAATGATTGACTTTGAAAGCTTGAGTATGAGCATGTGGTTTATGAATCCGACTTCGCTGGAATGACGCTGCAACACCATCGTCTTATCATGAAATAAAACAGTTAGCAATAAAAGATGAATTTGGCTTTGTCATTCATCTTTAGTTTGGTTGCATTAACCTCTGATTTCCCGTTTTATAGTATAAATACTATACCTGTGATCAGGTAGATTCAAGGAATCTCCTTGACAGTGTTTCCAGCTCAAAGCGTAGGTTCTTCTAACACAGATGTATTAGATTTACCATGCTTGCTAGTTCTCATTACCGGAACGTCTCAAAGCAGACAACACAGTAAGAGTGAATCAGATAGTTACTATCTTTCTGATTAAGTCATCAATTCATTTACTGGACCAAAATTGATATCCAGTTATCACAAGCTTGATTCATATAGAATCTTGCAAGTCACCTACCAAAAGCGTGTTTGATGTTGGCTCAAGCAGGATTTCCATCTTCATTGTGAATACTTAAGTGTCACTCAAGATCCCAAGGATAATGCGTAGGACTCTTTGTTACAACTTATGAACTTTATGGTGTTCAACAAGTGTATTTTGACATTGTGTCCTAATGAGATTTATAATTTGATCTCTTATTGGCTCTAGACTCAATTTGTGCACTTTTGGTTTTAGTAATCGGAGGCTGGAGCAGACTGCCACCTATTCAATATCAACAATCTCGGAGTGAGATGTCAATAGATAACGTGTGTATCTCCGTGACAAATGAGACAAGTTTCTTTTGAGAGAAACTCGAATGTCTGGGAAAGGTTGTGCATTGCATCACTGGGGGTTATGATGTCCGTCATCAATATCAACATCATCTTATGATTTTGGATAGATTATGTATAGAACCCGTTTCTAGCCTAAGTTCGTATGGAGGGCTTCTTCTTTTCACCCTATATCCTACATTTTCTTTTTCGATTCTTCAACCCCTTCAATGCTTACCAAGACTTCATTACTAACACCTTGTTGTTATTGTTCCAGTGTTTACTCAATCATAGTCGGCATTTTTCCTTTACTCATTCTCGTCCATTCTAACCCAAAGGACTGTATTCAACTATTTAGTTTCCTTGGGTAGATCCCTCCGGTCTGGTTGGATCTAGGACTTATTCCAAACCAAACCATCTTATGAACTTCAAATCGGCGTGAAATTAATAGGTTGTTGGGTATGAGATCGAACCATAAAACCATTTTCTGACATTGTTATTTTCAAATACTCCCCCTACACATGTGCTCCGAGATTCTGAAATTGTGTTTAGCACATGAAGGAAAGAGTGGCCAAAACTTAGAGTCTTACAGATCACATTCTGTCTATAAACCCCCCCCATATTTTAATCACATTTCTCCTCTTTATTTTAAATAATAAAACACTTAGTATTTAAAATACCAATTGATTAAAAATTATGACATGAAAAATTCCATGGGGAGAAAAATTATACCACGATATAGCATGAATTCAGATTCTGATAGCTCCCCTTCAACATTATATGTGGGATACCAATATTATTTAAAACTTGACATTGGAATGAAAAATTGATATGACACCACAAAATGTTGAAGACGGAGTGAGATGCCATAGTGAACAGTGTATATTAATAAGTGACAATATAAGTTTCCACATTTTTAATTTCAATTCAGAATGTGTTTGGATACATAAAAATGACAATATGAATGTACCCAACACATTAAAAGGCTTTGTTTTAAAAAGCTCCCCCTTAGAAATTGATTCACATAAAATGACATTCTACGTACTACAATTCTTTGAAAATTATTCGAGGAAGGGAGTGTTAAACACATAATTTTAACAAATACCACTTTTTATGGAAAAATAGGACAAATTATATTGTAGACAATTTGGACATTGAAAGTTCCTTTTTGAAAAAATTGTGTTCAACGATTTTTAAAAACATGATAGAAAGACTTCTCTACTATTTGTAGAGTAAGCGCACTAAAGCGTAGACACTTTTACCCAGTACATTCGAGACCGAGTTAATCACCAAAAAGTACATAATTCATTGAGAAAAATTCAGAAATGACAAGTTTGAAAGCGATGAAACTCCTTTTCGAACTTCTATTTACACGCCCTGTCGATGTTAATCAACAGATTCGAGTACGTAAAATGTTATTGAGTCCAAAGACATGTCGAGAAGATCTTTTTGGTATTTTTGAAAATTTCTGATTTTCTATATGGTTTTTCTAGGTTTTATATGTATCTATTTCTTTTTCAAAATTTTTTATAAATCAAAAATAAAGAGAGAATAAAAAAATATGTCAAATTGAGTTTGATGGATCAAGCAGATTCAATTGCTAGAACCTCCAGTTCATCTGGAGTCAAACATCTCATACCGAGTCGTCTGACATGATACTTAAACCTATCTTCTGATAAAGCTTTAGTAAAAAGTCAGCTAACTCGTATTCAGTTCCGACAAAGAATAATTTCAACAATACCCTTTTCACCTATTCCTTTATGAAGAGAATCTGACTTCGATTTGCTTGAGTATGGGAATGCAGGACAGGATACAGGGGTGAAGATGGCTATGGCTGCCTTTGAGTCACAATACATAGGTATTTTATCAAAGTGGAAGCCATAATCTGTGAGCTGAGTTCTCAACCATAGAACTTGTGCGCAGCACGCTGGTATGCGTTTAATTACACATACCTTTCACCATTAAAATCGGACTTAAATGACCAAAAACGTACCAAAAATACATTGTATTTGTATGTTTTCACTTATTTTGTGTAGGAAACGGATATCCGATAAAAGGACGAAAAACAAAGCCAAAAATGACAAAACCGAGCACGGAATGAAAAAGCGTGAAAAGACAAAGTCAAATCAAAGCCAAAGTCAACAAAAGTCAAAGTCAACCCCGACAAAGTCAACAGTAAAAACCGATGCGGAAATGAAGAATACTTAATGGGCTCACCCGAACCCATCTAATGGCCGGTGGAAAGCCCATTAGTATATAACTAGAAGACCTAAAGGCCCATGATTTACGAGGCCCATTTCCTTTTGCATATTTAAACCAGCCCAAATCAAGTTAAAAAGGCCAAACAGTCTTTAACTTTCGTTACCCACAAAAAGGACTTAAACTAAAAGACAATATATAACAATTGAGGGTTGTTTCTGCCAACTTCCTAAACTTACCCCACCACAAGGACTTCACGTGTAATTATACATTACACATTCAGGGACCAAAGTTGCCTTAACCCTAAACTTCACCCCTGTTACACACACAACAAATTTTCCCGCCCAAACCAAACTCCACTATTCATGCTTCCCTGTCCCCCTCCTCTACCACTGTTCACCTCCATCCAAAAATGTCACCTTCCCACTCACCCCACACCCATAAACCAACAAGGACACATTGGTAATCCCCAAATCCCTCATTCGGCAAAAGAAAATGACAAGAAATCAATGGTCAAGATCAATTTGCTTGTTGGCTACTCAAAATGGACGGCATAGATGGTGATTATGGCTCACTCACACAACAAACACACAAGCTGAAGTCTCTCTACAAAGAAACACAGGCCAAGACCTAGATTCTTCTTGGTTCTTGTATAAATAGGGCATTTGTAAGCCCTTTTGGCAGATGTAGTTTTTTTACCTAGTTTAGTTTCAGTTAGTTTTATGCACTTTTAAATTCCCAAGTATTGTAATTTTTTTAAGTTAATGAAAAATTGAGTTTTTTAAGTAAAGTCATAAGTTTTAAAATTCCTTGTTTTCTTATTGTCGAAAATATATCTCAAAGTTGTTTTAAGCTCTCATTTAGGCATTTAATCAACCTGTTTTAACAAAAAGCCATTTAAGTATATAAAGTATTAAGAAAATTTATAAAAAACTAAAAAAAATCCTCCCCTCAAAAGTACCTCAACTTAAACTGGATGATAAGCTAATTGTGGAAGAGCTTATAGACCTATTAGCTTGTCTTTTTGACAAGCTAGAGCTTGTAGATTGATTTACTAAGCCCTGTTTAAGTCTAAGGGTTGTTTAAGTTTTTTTCCTTTATTTTTTTGCCTTATTCTACTGTAGGCAGTGAATGAATTCTTGCTTAATTCTGTCTATTTAATTGCTTATTATCACTGTTTTATGCTTATTTTACTTTACTTGTTGATTATTTGCCCAATTATTTTAAGTTTTGCTTTAAAACTGCCTATCTTAGTCTTTAAACTGCTTATTAATCATTTGCTTATTGTAGTGCTTATTCTTGGTTAGATTATGCTTATTTATGCTTGTTTGTTCTATATGTTCATCTGTCTTAGAAATCCCCAGCTTAAATCATTCTTTTCCAGTCTTAAAAAAATAATGATTATCAAAACCAAATGGTGCTTTTAGTGCATAAGTGTAAAAAGGTCAAAACATGATGTTTAAAGGGTTTATGGACAAAACGGCCATCATAAACTAGCTATTTACGAAGTATTAACTCTTCTTAAAAAATGGAGTACGGAAATAAAAATCATTATATTAAAGGAATTTATGAATGAATGGCTTTAAATCAGTATTAATATATAAAAGTGAATAACAGCTATATATAGCTTATAAAAATATTAAACACATCTTGTTGTGTTAAAAATACGACCTTTTGATTCTTAAAGCAGGTAAGTAGATAAGTCAAGTAAGTGTTCAATAGCATATAAGTGTTTTTTAAGTAAAACCTTGTCAAGTCTAAGATCATAAAACAAAATTTATCATTTTTCAATTGCTAATTAAAAAAAGCTAGAGTGTGTGAGTTTCTAGGTGTTAAATTTTTCTACACACGTAATTTTAGTAGGTAATATAATTCTGTTTGAACTTAAGTTTCAATTTAAAGCTTATTTTACAGCTTATTTTTGGATCTGCAAAAGCCCCTTTGCTTTCTAAGAAAACCAAAAAGTGCCCTGATGCAAACAGCCTATTTCAAAGGCCCTTTTTGTTGCTTATTTTTGTTTCATATTTTAAGTTTATTGCTTTTTCAGAAAGCCCATAAGCCAATCTATAAGCTAATCACACCTTAAGCCCCAAGACTCCCTCTAAGTGGCTTATTTTATAAAGCCAAAAGTGACCTATGGACTGATTGGGCCTCAATTTAGACCTGTGCTTATTTTTTTCTGCCTTTTCTAGCTTATTTCCTTTGCTTATTTTTGTTTGTTTTAGCTTATTAGGTTTAGGTTCCCCTGGTTTTTGCTTATTTCACTCTGCTCTTAGCTTATTTTGCCCCTTAGTTTAGCTTAGTTAGGTACTTGCTTAAAAATTGCCTTTACTTGTTTTCTAGCTTTCCTGCCTTTTTGCCTGTTCTTTTTAACTTATTTTTGTGCCATTTTGCTTATTAGGTTTAGGTTATAATATGCTTTTGCTTATCTTTGAATCACCATTGCTTATTTGTTCTTTTAAAGCCTCAACAGTTAAGCTAGTGTAGTAAGCCTTAGGACTTAGTGTTAAATAAGCTCATAACTGCCACCCTTTCTTTTAGCTTATTTCGTGCTTATTTGTAAGTTAGAAAAAAATTTATTTTTTTAAAGTTGCTTATTTTTAGCTTTTTCAAAAAGTTGTAAAAAAAATAAGAAATAAAAGTGTTGGGATTAGGGGAGGACCTGAGTGAGCAAGACTCGAACTCGGGACCTCAACCCCATCAACCAACACTTTTATAACACACTCACTACCGCTGTGCTACAATAGCTCATCCGGTAGTGAGTTGCATTATTAATCCTATATAGGCTTTTAGCCAAAAAGCCCATAAGCGTGTTTTTGAAGCTTATTACGCTTATTTAATATCCCATATTTCTAGCTTTTAATTTTTCAGAGAACCAGGACACCTTTAACATTATTTGTATTTTTTCACCTCTTCCAACTTTGCTTGCTATATTTTATCATTTTATTTTCTTTAAATCTGTTTTTTTAAATATTGAAAAATTAAATTAAATCAAAAAATTAATTTTTTCTTTTTAGAAAAAGTTATTTTAATCAGTCTTCACTTAGGGAAAAATAGAAATCTTCGTAGGGTCATTTTTGCAAAATTTCATTTCTTAAAGAACGGGATTCGAACCCGTTTTTGTTTTCTCATTTTTAAGCTCGTTTTAGCTCCGTTTTTAGTCTAGTCTTTTTTATTCTTCATTTTTAGTCACATAGAGTAGATTAGAAGTAAAAAAATCTTTGTAGGATTAATTTTTAAGAATTTAGGTTTTTGACCCCTTGTTCGGGGCTCTTACTCTTGTTTTTTAGTTTTATTTCATAATTTTTAGGTTTTTCTTAATCGTTTTTGCATATTAGTAGATAATTTAGCTTTCTAATCCCATTAATCATTAACATCATTCAATTTCCAACTTTCCGACTGTACCGATTTTCAAGTCTAGCCTCGTCGAGGATAAACGACCCGGGAATATCATACTCCTCGGATTTTATTGATTGTCTTTCTTTTAAACTTTTCAAGGGCAACTTGAATTGTTTTTTGGTTATATAAGTAGTAGTATATTTATAATATATTAATTATCTATTTACCTAAAAAAGAAACTGTCAATTTATGGCGCCGCTGCGGGGAGGCTGTGTGTCAATTATCCGTATTGTTTGAAACTTAGTTTTTGAAGATCCTTCATTCTTGAAGTTATTTGCTTTATAAAAACAAAAAAAACAAAAAAAAGCTAAAAAAAACCCTAAAAGTACAAAAATATTTTCATTTTCTTTTTAGTATAATTATCATTTAAAGAAAAACAAAAAAAAAACCAAAAAGATAAAAACATTGTCTTTAATTATCAATAAAAATCACAAGTTGGTAAAAGAACACCAACATATAATACTTTCAACTGAAGTATTATCCATTAATAAGTTCCCAAACTAAAGAATCAAAAACTTACCTTTTGTGTCACTTGCGAGGTACGGATCACCTTTTAAAAGATAAACAAACTCAAAGAGGGGTATAAGGCGGGTTGTTCCTTGGAACTACGACCCTAAAGGAAAAAGGGTTTTAATAGCTTCGCGCTTTCCTATTCCTCCGCTCCTTTGTGCGTTTTTCTTTTCGAAGAGTTACCGAGAAGCTTGTTGATTATCAGGTTTAAGTTATTTTATTTCGTTATCCGTTATTAAAATAAATTGTGAATTCATCTTTGATAAACCAAAAAAACAAAAACAAAAAAAATTAGTGTAAATTTTCTTTTTATATTTTAGTGCATGCGCACTCTTCTCAACCCTGTAATCTTAACTGTCAACAACAACAACCTCACCGGCTTTGTGTGAACGAGAAAAGGAATAAAAATATCATATTAATTTCCTTGCAGATCCAAGTGAAAAGTACAGCTTCACTCCCGTAGTTCCGATGGCTTGATAACCGTACAATGACGACAATTGCTCCAAGCCCCACCGAGGGGTACGAGATGCAATGTAATTCCTGAAATCAATGCGAATTTTTGAGTTGAAGCCTGGTTTGATCAATCTTGTTCAAAACAAACAGTTTTTTTTCGGACATGATAAAGAGATCAACAAGCGCACAATCCGTTTTATTTACAATAAATTACCTCAACGAAGAGATTCCGGATATCCCGAGCACGGTCATATTAAGCTTGATGCTATTTTCCTTTTTCTCTAGAAGGTTCACCCGGATTGGCTAGAAAAAGAGAACCTCCTCGATCATTTTGACATGGTATGACTTGTTTCAAAATTCATTAATCAATTCTTTCCTCCTTCAAAAATGACAAATCTTCGAAATGAAATCACGAGATTTCAACAAAGATTTGACGAATCATTTTACGAGGCTTGGGATCGATTTAATGACCTTCTTCGAGCATGCCCACATCACGGATTTTCTGAATTACATCAGCTAGATACGTTTTACAATGCTTTGAATGCTAATGATCAAGATTCATTGAATTCTGCTGCGGGTGGAAACTTTTTGGATAAGATGCCTCGTGAATGCTTGAGAATTATCGAGAGTAAATCCAAGGTTCGTAATTCACGAAACAAGGCAGTCGTTGCCAAAGTGAGTTCGAATTCATCTACTCCCGGAATTTCACCAGATGTTGCTGCTCTTACAACCGAAGTCTCTGAACTTAAGAATATGATGAAGACTATGCTTATCGACAAACAAAAAGCCCAAGCTCCCGCACCCGTAAAAGCGGTCGAGCAGAGTTGTGTAACTTGTGGAGGTGCTCATTCTTATAAAAATTGTCCAGCCACCGATGGCAATGTTTATCGAGACAACATTCAAGAGTACGTTTCACAAGCTGCTGCAGCCAATTTTAATCAAGGAAATACCAATTCTAGACCTCTAATGGTTTCAAATCAAATCCGACCTCCTGGCTTTCCTCCGATTCAAAACAATCAAAACTGTTTTAATCAGAATCAGGGAAATAACTTCAACCAAAATTGAGGAACCAATTTCAATCAAAATCGTGGAAATAACTTTTATCAAGGTCAAGTGTATCAACCTCCGACTAGTCAACCACGAGTGTACTAAGCTCAACCTTATCAAGCTCCTACTTTTCAAAGACCGATTTTGAGAATTATGTCAAGGCTAATGATGCAGTGTTAAGGAATATGCAAAATCAAGGCCAAGGTTTACAAAACCAGATGACAAATTTAACGGAAATGCTTTCTAAGTTCATAAGTTCCAATACCGCTTCGTCTTCGAGTTCAGGTACTCTACCAAGTCAAACCGTAACTAACCCTCGCGAGCATGTTAATGTTATCACCATACGAAGCGGTAAAACTTGTGAAGGTCCTTCGACTCCTCATTTTCCTACTCCCGTTGTTTCTACTCCTCTAAAGGAACCCGAACAAAACCCGGAGACGTCAATGGACAAAGTGCAAAAACCAAGTTCAGAAAGTACCGCACAAGTCCCACCTCCGGAGGATCAAGATTCTATTTTTATTGAAATTCCAAAACCAAGAGCTAAGAAAACTGTTCAAGAGCCTAATTCTCCAGATCCTAATTCATATCAACCTAAACTTCCATACCCCGAGAGGATGAAAGTAAGAGAGAAAGATACACCCAGTGCTCAGCAGAGCAGGTTTATGAAGTTGTTTAAACAACTACGTTTAGAAATTGGTTTAAAAGATGCTCTCATCGAAATGCCAAAATTCAACAAATGGTTAAGCACTTTATTGAGAAACAAAGAGAAACTTGAGGAAATCGCCATTACAACCGTAAATGCTGAATGTTCTGCCATCATCTTGAACAAAGTTCCTGAGAAACTCAAAGATCCCAGAAAATTTCTTATTCCGTGTGCTTTACAAGAACTTGATAGGACTAATGCTTTAGCCGATTCCGGAGCTAGCATAAATCTTTTACCTCATTCTATCTACAAGCAACTTGGGCTTGGAGCTTTGAAGCCCACCCGAATGACACTCGAGCTTGCTAACCGTTCCGTTACGCACCCAATGGGTATAGCCGAGGATGTTGTAGTTAGAGTTGATGGTTTCACTTTTCTTGCTGATTTTGTTGTGGTTAATTTTGAACCAGACCCGAGAGTGCCTATTATTTTAGGGAGACCTTTCCTTCACACTGCAAAAGCTCTCATTGATTTATATGAGGAAAATTAACATTAAGAGTAGGAAGTAATGAACTTGTCTTTTATGCTGATAAATCTGAGAAAAGCAAGAATAAGCAATTTGCTCACGCCATTTCTGTCATTGATTTTTTGAAAGATGAGCCATTTAGTGACAGTACCACTAATCATATCGATGCCCCTGGCCTCCTAGTTCTTCTCCGGTAAAGACTAGTGATAATCTTGAGGAGTTCGCCGATGAACTCACTCTTCTTAAAAAAGGTGTTCATGAAGAAAATTTTCAAGTTTATTCAAACCCTCTTTTTGAATTTGATGACAACTTCACCTCCAGTAACGAAAATCCTCTCTTTAACGAGATGGTGGAAGATGTTGTGAACGAGAACTCTAACGTTTCAAATTCCGATGAGCCAGTTTTCCTTAACACACCTTTTTCCGATAAGGTTGGGTGTTCCGATCCAGAAGTCGATATTGATGAGATCGATGCTTTTCTAGCCATGGAATATTCTTCTAAATGTTGAGAAGGTTAATATGATTCTGAAGGAGACGTAATTTTTCTTGAAAGTCTGCTAGGTGATGATACCACCCATAATCTCGATTCCGAAGTAATTTTTGATCATGAACCAAAACAAAATGAATCCATCCATAATACTTCGATTACTTTTTCTCCAAGGAGTGATCCTCTTCACCATGAGTTCACCGGTGAAATTATCACGATTCCTCCAGGAATTGTTAGAGAGCACGAGGATTACATCAATCGAATGTTGTTGCTATGCAATAATTCATCTTTCCAGTCACCGAAAATTTTTCATACAATCATCGAGTCTCTTCCTACATCTACTACTCTCATTGAGAATGGTGACCCCAATAGGGAAGAGATCGATATATGTTCCAGACCAGATGATTCGATACCACCAGGTATTGAAAGTGATTTTGACTTGGAAGAGGATATTATTGACAACTTGCTTAACGAAAATCCTACTCATGAACGTTTAACCTTCAATATTGAGCCCGATGCACCAGTGATAAATAATGTTGATGAGCTTAATGAGGATGAATGTTTTGACTCGGGGGGAGGTGAGAAAAATTGAAGTTACCGATTCCTTACAATTGTCACAGGACTTTCTCCCCTTCTGTATTCATCACCTACCCCGAGGTTTCTCCCTTACTTTCCTCCGCCGGAAATGAGGACACCATTTTTGACCCCGACATTTCCACTTAAAGCCAGCGACCTCTCATCGGGATGGAACTTTCATATGCCTTAATGTTTGTCCAAACATTAATGAGAGCCCGATTGAAGTTCTTTTCCATTTACTCTCCCTAAGGACGAATGAATTCAGGGATCGAGTCAAGCTATGTGACTCGGTTACAAAAAATAAAGCGCTTGGTGGGAGGCACCCCATGCTTATCTATTTTTCTTTTTATTTTTCTAATGTGTTGTGAGGAGGCTTGTACTATTCCGTTCTTTATGTTTGTTGTTTGTACTTGTGATTATTTGCAGGATTAACCCCATGCTTGTACTATTCCGTTCTTTATGTTTGTTGTTTGTTTGTACTTGTCATATTTAAGAAATCAGCTTTTAAAGTTCAATAAAAAACCTCAAAAAGCCAAAAACAGTAGTAACTAAATCTTAGCTTTTAAACTTAGATTTCTAGCTTATAGTATTAGTTTTTATCATTTATATTTGTAGCTTATTAATAGAGTAATTAGATTTTAAAAGCTTAGCTTCTGTCATAGCTTATAGAGCTTTTTAGCTTATATAGATTCTGCGTTTATCATGCTATTTCTGATTTACTGTAGATTCATCAAATTATAGTTACTTTATAGTGTTTAGCTTAGTATCTTTAAAATTTATTGCTAGGTATCATATCTACTAGGCAAAAAGCTTTTTTGGTGTGTAATTTGGGTGCTATTTGGATCCTTGATGCTTATCTTAGTGGTAAACAAGCTTAAGCCCTCCCAACAAGCCACTTTCTGTAAACAGCCTTTTTTCCAAAGCTTTTGAGGTGCTAATTTTCTTCTAGGTTTCAGCTTAAGGTGTCATTCATTAAAATTGTTTAAAATAGTATCCTTTACAAGCTTGAGCTTTTAGTTTACAAAAATAAAAAAATAAAAAAGGGATGTTACTCAGACTTGAACCCACGACCTCCAACTCACAACACCAATGCTTTAACCATCTTGCTTCATTAGCTCATCCATTCATCTCTCTCACCATTTAATACTTGAACACATTTTCATTTTCCTTTTTATAAATAAGCCGTAGCCCATATTGGCTTATTCTCAGCTTTTTAGATAAGCTGAATCTTTGTTCTTAATTTTCTCTATTCCTGCAGATTTAGAGAACTATACCTATTTTTTTGGTATTTTTTCCCTTTAATATTTTATTTTTAATCATTTTTCTTAGATTTAAATTTTCGAAATTTAATTAAAAATATAAAAATAACTTTTAAAAAGGCAAAAAAATAGTATTTAGTTTTAGAAAAATTACTTTTAGTTTTACATTCAGAAAAATCATTTTTACCTCTTTTAGATTTTTGTTTTCCTTTTTTAAGCTTTTAATCTTAATTTTAAAAATAGGATTTTATTATAAAAAATAGTTAAAAATAGTTTTCTGAGTTTTTATAGTATTTTAGACTTTTGTAAGTTTAAAAATCATTTTTTATAATTTTTAGGACTTAATTTGCTAATTTCTAGGATTTAAATAGATTTAATTAGTTTTTAATTCATAATAAATTCAAAAATTAATAAAAAAAATAATTTTATTTTTCCTAAAATTTTCTCTTGCCTTAATTTAGGTTTAGAAATTTTATTTGCAATTTTAGGAGTTAAATTTAGTATAGTTGTTTATTTGTCGCGTTTTATTTGTTCCCGTTAATTGTTTTTGTGCTTAATTGCTTTAGTTTTCTAATTTTAATTGTTGCTTTTAATTAGTAGATATAGATAATCAAATCAATCTTTGTTTTAATTCAAATCATTGTCCAAACTAGAACGTGGTTTCAATTTCACAAATCGTTGGGAAAACGACCCGGGGAATCATACTTCCCGGTTAACATACGTATTATATTATATTATATATATTCGTGAAGATTTTCCTTTTTACCTTTGTCCTCAAGGGTAATCTGGTAATTTTCCATCGTATTATAGATTATATATTTTTACGTGTGTTAGATTCTACGAATCAAGATGTTAGCTCTATGTGTCTACTACATGGATTAACTTTTTAATTTAGCAAGTTAATGTAAAAATATAGAATTTTACTCATTTTCCCAATAGTGGTACAAATTTGACTAGTATCGGTATTTCGACCATATCTCACTCATCCGGAAGAGATAAAAATTTATCCAACTCGCCACATACTCTACAAATGTTTGTCTACCTCTATAATAAATTTTACACTAGTACAGAAATCAAAAATATTTTGTAAATAAGCCAACAAGGTCTGACCTAAACAGTCCCAAATTCCACTGAATCACACACACTCTCATTAATTTTGACATCACCAAAAGTCAATACAATTCCATACTTGTTTGCCACACCCCTTAATAACATCAAAATACATATTTTACAGTAGGTAAACAAATCAATAGTAATTTTAACAAGAGAAGATGAAGAAAATAAAAATGGAGCTTACAAAAATAAAGGTAATTGGTGAAAACCAATACAACCTCTACTCCTTTTTTTAGCTTATAAAAAAATTAACAACCTCCAAAATAAACTCAAACTAACAAAATCCCAGCCCTTAGACACCATATTACCTAAGTAAAATGACTATTTATAACCCTAGAACACTTCTTGCAAGGTTCTTCCAAGAACAACCAAAACCACTAGTACATATACAACACATAAACCAGCAACATCATCCATAATAACACCACTACTCTAAGAATTTACCCTTCATTATAACACTTCAAAACAGCCCCTAAACTTACTAAATTAAAGATTTCTTGGACTTCAAAGGTAGGTCTTAATATAAGGAACAAGATTGTGCAAGAGTTTTAAGTGATTGGTATATAATTTTTTTTTTGAAATTTATGTTTTGGTGGTGATGAAACTTGACAAGAATCGAGGACAAAGAGAAGTTTATGTGTTTTTGGAGATAAGAGTAGATAAGAATGAATTAAGTATAGATTTTATTTGTTTCACACATCATTACTAGTGCAAAATCAAGACAAATGTCTGCCTATTAACCACAAAATGCCACGCCTACATGATGTGTTGTTAACAAAATTTGGTGTTTTATTAATAGTAATTTTAGTGTTTAGGGTATAAATTTTAAGATAGGTGGGTAGTTTTGAGGCTAACGGGTATTAACGTAAAATAAACAAAAGTTAAGGCGGAACCACGAAGTGAAAACGAACAAGATAAAAATAGTTCTACATTAAACGGGATACTTTTCTGAAATAGTAAATTACGTAGAGCGCGTAGACTAATATTTAGTCTACAACCGGGTTCATTTTTAATAAATGTTTTATTACGAACGCGAGACAACCTATTCGGTTAATCGAAAAATAAATTTTACTCCAAAGTAAATTAAATAAATAATGTATGGATTAAAATAATGACTTAAAATTTACAGGGTATATAATGGGAATATTTAACTACATGAGACATGTAGACATAATAAAGTCTAAAATACGACTTAAACTTAGATAGGATCACAAAACTAGTCGAACCGGGTAAAAGTAAAAATATAATTTTTTTACTTAACGGTAAAAATAAGAATAAATTATAATAAATTTATTTACTCGAAAATACGAATTCTAACATGAATTATGTGAATTGTTGTGTATGATGATTTGGATGGTTGTTTACTATGAAATGATGATTTCTCTATAAGTTTGTTTAAACAAATAAAACATGTTTCAATTAACTAGTTGGTAAATTAAAAAGGGATTTAAAGATCAAAAGGATTCTCTTGATAATTTGTTCAAAAATGGTTAGTGGACAAACATGTTTGGATTCTTGTGATTGAAACACACGAGAATAACTAATTAAATGGACTTGTAAAATGTTTAATCATGGTCATAGGTCAAAAGGACCCATAGGAACGAATTCGGTAATAATCTTTTCACACAAATGAATCTTAATAACTTGCCTTGATAAAAAGTTCATAGGGTGAAAGGGTTCATTTATCCAAACCAACATACGTGTGTTTTTCATGATATGACCAATTGATTTGGCAAACGCATACACTTGATTTGTGTTTGTAATTAAACACATGTTTTCACCAAAAACATACCCATCATCATTACATGATCATTAACTTATTTCCACGTAAGTACTTATTAATATTGCTTATTTCAATACAAAAATTTATATGGTAATTAGGTGTGTGACAAACCTATTTGCTTTATTTGAGTTATTTACAATAGTTAAACATTTCTCTTGGGACGATCTCTATTTACCACAACGGAATTGGTCAGTATGCTATTGTTAGTGAGGTCCGGTAATTCGAGTTAAAATTGAAAATTTTGTGTATCAAGAGAGACAAACATTAAGTTTTTGGTACCGTTGCAGGGGAAATGAGTTTAACTAATGTTGGATTTAGACTCGGTAGCGAAAGATTTGTTTTGTTGATATGTGCTTTAAAATGTTTAGGTTCTTGAATGAATTTTTATGTCTATCTAGTGTTTTTATGATCAATTGGTATTGCTATTTCTTGCATATTTGTGTTTATATGCTTCACATGATTTAGTGCTTATCTTCATGAGCTTATTTCGTGTTTTGATATGCCCGATATGTCTTGAAAAGTTGTGCTATTTGTTTGGCATAATATGCTAGTTAGCTTATTTGCTTATTTTTTCGGCCTAAGTATTTTAATAATCATATCTTGATAACGCCTTAATTATACATGTTTTCAGCGGCCTTATTTATATATATTTGATCATTTCTCATGAACTTTTGGCACTTAATCAAGTATATTTGCTATTATATGTTCTAGGTATGTGTCGTCGAAGAAAACGGAAGAATACATGAAGATTTGAAGCTTAAATGAAGAAATAAACTCAAGATAAAGATCTCTTTTTTCGCTTTAATTGCTTGAGGGTAAGCAATATCTAAGTGTGGAAGGATTTGATAACGCTTAAGTTATACATGTTTTCAGTGGCGTTATTTGCATTTATTTGATCATTTTTCGTAGACATTCGATACTTAATCAAGTATATTTGATTTTATATGTTCTAGATACGTGTCGTGGAATAAAACGAAAGAATACACAAAGATATGGAGTTTAAAAGTACACTTGAAGACAACCAGAGTTCAAATGGAACAAATCCAAGTATTTATACACAACGGAAAGCAAGTGAGAAGAAAATAAAGGGCTAAAGCTGAAAAAGACCATAAGTGCGCCGCACTTTGGCCAAGTGCGACACACTTCCTTCAAAAGTCAAAGAATTAAAATCTCGGTCAAAGAAGTGCATTAACTCCTCAAGTGCGGCGCACATTTTACTAAGTGCGCCGCACTTCCCTTCGAAGAATTAAATGATACCAGCATTACTCACCAAGTGCGCCGCACTTATTCCTAAGTGCGCCGCACTTCAACCCCTAATTCAGCCTATAAATAGGGACGAAAATATCACACAAAATTCATTCCATTCTATCATCCCTTCTCATATTTTACACACTTCCACAACAACTCTCTCATCATTCCACTACGAATTTCAAGGGTGGTGACAACACCTTAAGGGTTCGAGTCGATTGGAATCAATAGCTTGGGTTTTAGAATAGTTTTCGTTTGGGAGAACTTGTAATCGCCTTCTTTGATCTTGTAAACGTTGGTATAATTTCTACAACTCTTTTACTATGAAAATTTCTAGAATTTATATGATTGTTATGATCTTCATCTTTGGTATAATCTTGTTTATCCTTGGAATATGATTATTATTGAATTGTTTGAGTTCATAATGTGTTTTATTACTTCTTTGATTATGGAGTAGTAATCTTATGTTTGTTTGGGAATAATGTGATCTTTGATATGGGGAGTTTGGATATGAGTTTATTGAATTGGTAAAACACATTTTTATATAAGAAAATAGGCCGAAAGGTTTCTTTATACATGTGTTCTATCAATTCATCTAATATATTGGTTATAATAACTTATAAAGGCCGAAAGGATTTGTTGTTATTAATCGATATAATCACTAGTTATATTTAAAGGCCGAAAGGATTTATAACTTGTGATAACTCTATTTTCTAAACTTATAAACACTATTCCAAACACATCATTATCTAAGTGATCATTGCCTAAACAAACATACCTTAATCATTTGATTGAATCATCTTTTAATTGCTTTCGTTATAATATCCGATATATGCAAGATTTGGTTAATTTGATCCGTGACAATCTTATTAACCTTAGCACCTTAATTACAAACTGTGAAAACTTCAATTCCCGTGGAACGACCTGGACTTACCTAAAGCTATACTATACACGAACGGGTATACTTCACGAGTGTTATGTTTTAGTAAAAATCGGTATTTCTAGTATTATAAATTTAAAGCTTGGAAAACACACACATTAAGTTTTTGGCGCCGTTGCTGGGGAATTGTTTAAGTTGTTATCAGTTTGTTGCTTATTTCTGGTGCTATTTTGTTTCACAAAATTTTCAAACTCGTCGTACCGTTTTCTGGCAAACGAAAACCAAAAATCGTGTTTCTTCAGGAAGTACGCCGCACATCCTGTTTGTGCGCCGGTTTTCTTGAAAACCAGAAAGTACGCCGTACTTTACCCAAGTACGCCGCACTTTCTGCAAATTTTCACAAACAGAATCTTATTTCAAAAACCAAAACCCCCCAATCTGCTAGTCTTAGGTTCTATAATCATTTGGAATTGTATTTTATCTGATTATATGCCTTGTGTATTTGTAATTATCTAGTTTATCATAATATTAAAAAAACATAAAATTTCCAGAAAAGTCGGCGCACTTTTCCTAAAGTACGTCGTACCTATCCAAAAAATAAAATCTTTTTATTTATTTATTCTTATTTGCTATATATATATATATATATATAGTAAGGATCCAGTGAGAAGTAAATTAAAATAAGAAGTGGTGAGAAGTGGTTAAAATCACACATTTGAGATGCAACGACTTACATTAGATGCATTTTTATTCATTTAGATGCACCATTTTGAGTTTCGAACGTTTATAAAGTATATATAAAAAATTATAAAAAAATATATGAAAATAATTTACTTTATTTTGAATATTATCCTATTAGCCTTAATTATATATATAAAAATGTCTTTTTTCAAAATACTTAATGTATGTATAAATTCAATATCTTTTGGAAAACAACTAGTAATTCTAATATATAGATTTAATAAAATTTTAAAAACAACGACTTATAAGATTAAAACTATCCAAAAAGAAGTCGTCGAGATCGAATCACTCAAATCTTTAACTCATTATTCCTCCGTTAACGAATTTGTCGTCATAAATATACCTGAAGAGGATGTCGAACCCAAACAAATAATTCTCGATCCTGATGATTAGCCTATGTGGGAAAGTGCTAAGATTGTAGCACCGACTCCTAATTCTGCCATTATTCAACTCGATGTTGATGACAATTTGTTATCAATAGTACCCACTTGAAAAGGATTTTGGAAAATAAATTCGATGGTTATCTGCGGGCCGATTTGCATGACCATATCCGTGAATTCCTCGCAATCTGCGACATGTTAAAATATGGAGAAACTCAAAGTGAAGCTGTCAAGCTCTTGATTTTTCCCTATTCCCTATCCGATAAAGCTAAAACCTGGTTTAATGAACTTAATGAAGAGTCTATAACATCGTGGGAACAAATGAGAAAATCTTTTATAAACAAATTCTTTCCACCTTCGTTATTTAACCGTCTTTTACTTAAAATCAGAAATTTCTCACAAAACGTATGTGAAAGTCTAACCGACGCTTGGTTACGACTCAAGAACATGCTTCGAAAATGCCATGGGCTCGGTCTGACTAAAGGAACTATTATTCAAATATTCTATCATGGTCTAGACGAACCCACTCAAGGAATCCTAGACATAACTGTTGGAGAAATCTTCCTCTACAAAACTCCAAATCAAGCTTTTCAATTTCTTGATGAAAAAGTCCTTTTAGCTTTTCAATTTCTTGATGAAAAAGTCCTTTTCGAACATGATTGGCCCATTAAATCTAAAAACAAACATCATCGAAAATCTGTTTCCTTCGCCGATGGAAGTGATAGTAATACTAATAATTCTCGATTTATGGAAAAATTAAAGGCTATGGATTCTCAAATTATAAGCTTAAATAAAGAATTGCAAGATATACGTAACAAATACAATGAGCTTAGAGAGGAAAACGCTTCTAAAAACCACCTGAACGAAGACACGCCGATGTGTGAATGTCATTAAGCCAATTACATCCAATCTGAAGATTATCAAAACTGAAATTCTCATGATTCGTACTCTCATCAATCCTATCATGATCCTAATGATTCTAAGAAATCGCTCACAGAATTAAACAATGATATGAAAAATGATCTCGAAGATTTCAAAAGATGTATCCGTAGCATGAGAACCATTCATGATAAACTTTTTGATCGAGACGATGGTAAAACCACCGGTGTTTTACCTAACAAAAAGTCTAAACCTATCAACCAAGAACCTCAATCTAAAACTGATTTTGAAAAATTAATGACTAAATTCTTGGATGATCAAAGAGTTTCAAATATGTTTGTCAAAAACAATATTAACGATATGATTTTAAAAATAAAGCAAAATGAAAAGAATTTCCAAATTAAAATTAAAAAGATGGAAAGAAAAATAGATGAGTGGTCGAAATCTCAAAACATATCTTCAGAACAAACCAATAGGACTGACCCACCTCCTCCTCAAGCTCACACCGAGCATATGAATGTCGTATTCACCGGGAGTGGAAAGTCCGATGATCATCCAAAAATTCAAAATGATCCACCACCTCCTATCATCGTTGACAATAAAAGCAAAAAAGATAAACCTATTAAGACATCAAAAAAGGGCTATCACGTGGTAAAAACAAATGAATATCCATTCCGTGAGTATATACCAAAGACCCCATATCCTCAAGCTTTAAGAGTGGATCATTTCCACTTAAACCGTATCATTAAGGAATCTTAAATCGAGTTAAGTATAATAATAATAATAATAGTAGTAATAGTAAATAATAATAAACCTTTAAAAAAACTACAATATATATATATATATAACAAAAAACTTTGCAGATTTATGTCACGCATTCAGCCGATGTGTTTCTTACCTTGATTTCTGCATCCAAAAAGAAATTTATCGAACTTTGTGGGTGTGTTCGCTGGAAACCCTCACGAGACTATAACTCATCCACTTGGGACACCGAGGGGTTTAAAGGCTTGTTGCATGCGCTAAATGCAACCGTGGTGCCTACAAAAGTGCGCTTTTGTATTTAATGTTTTTCTTGTAGTTGTGTTTATTTTGCAGATTAAATAAAACAGGTGGAGCTTGGAGTGGTGGTTGGCATTTTACACTTGGAGACTTATATAATTAGAGACTTATATTACATGTGGTAGAATACACATCTTGGCGCTTCGTTTCGCGCCATATCCTTCATAATTCAGCCAAGCACTATGGCCCAAGGAAGTTTCATTTTTACGCATAATGCTCTACTTAAGTGTGGAGGAGCTCTCGCTCCTCACAAAAGAAAAAGAACGTAATGAAATCAATCAAGAACAGCTCCAACGTAGCTACATCTCTCTATGCCTCAGGAAATACCATTTTCCCTTAATTTTCCCTATTTTCTATATTTATCAGTTCTCAGATTGAGGGCAATGTTCAACTTAAGTGTGGAGAGGTACTAAATATGAAAAATTAATCATGTCCCTCTATGTTTGCCCTGCAATCTGCCTATATTTTCAACTAATATTTTTTGGAAGATTTAAAAAATTTATATATTGCTTTTCCAAAAACTTAAAAAATGCATACGCTTAGTAAGGCAAATCCAACCGGATTGA
>BQNB010046720.1:0-12110 GCA_026074375.1 Tanacetum coccineum
TATTAGGTTTAGTGAAAGTACACTTAATATTGTAGGTAGTGGACCAGATTGGCTATTTGATATTGATGCACTAAACCTACACCAGAACCAAAACCAGAAATCAATCTTAGACGTATAATTCATAGCTTCAAGGTCTTTGTAACCCAAATACTTTGAGGGTATTCGTATTATTATCATTAATAATATTGGAGCTTATTTGTTGAATTGTATGTTCATTGTTTTACTATTTTATTGAAAATTCTTCTTAATATTAAAGATTATATTCTGCATAATCTTTAATACATTTAAACAAAGCTTTTACTATAGTTGTGTTAGATTTATCTAATATAACTAAACCTTAAACAAGCTTAAGGAATTTAATCTATTGAAAGTGGGATCAACAAGTAGTATTAGAGCCAATTGAATTATAAGCCAATTGTTACAGGTACACAGTCTAATGGTTTTGTAGGTACAAAAGCAAGTGATAATGTAGGTCAACCTAGAAAGGAGATAGAACCTATCAAAGATTACATTTTGCTACCATTATGAACTGCTGATCCATCATATTCCCAAGATCCAAAGAGTTCTCATGATGATGGATCCAAACCTTCAAGTGATGATGGAAAGAAGGTTGATGAAGATCCAAGAAAAGATAGTGAATGTAAAGATCAAGAGAAGGAAGATAATGTTAACAGCACTAACAATGTTAATGCTGCTGGCACAAATAAGGTTAATGTTGTTGGTGGAAAAACAAGCATTGAACTTCCATTTGATCCAAATATGCCTGCTTTAGAAGATTATAGCATATTTGACTTCTCAAGAGATGATGAAGATGATGGTGCAGAGGCTGACATGAACAATTTGGATACAACAATCCAAGTCAGTCCTATTCCAACTACAAGAATTCATAAAGATCATCCTCTTGATCAAGTGATTGAAGATTTGCAATCAGCTACACAAACAAGAAGGATGTCAAAGAATTTGGAGGAACATGGGTTTGTTAGTACTATTCAACAAAGAACAAACCATAAAGACCTTCAAAACTGCTTGTTTGCTTGCTTTTTATCACATGAAGAACCCAAAAAGGTAATTCATGCATTGAAGGATCCAAGCTAGATAGAGGCTATGCAGGAAGAGCTTCTACAATTCAAGTTACAAGAAGTTTGGACTTTAGTGGATTTACTAAATGGAAAAAGGGCTATAGGCTCTAAATGGGTTTTCAGGAATAAAAAGGATGAAAGGGGAATTGTGATAAGAAATAAAGCAAGATTGGTTGCTCAAGGGTACACACAAGAAGAAGGGATTGACTATGATGAAGTCTTTGCCCCTGTTGCAAGAATTGAAGCAATTAGGCTATTTTTAGCTTATGCTTCATTTAAAGATTTTGTGGTGTATCAAATGGATGTAAAAAGTGCTTTTCTCTATGGGAAGATTGAAGAAGAGGTGTATGTATGTCAACCACCAGGATTTGAAGATCCAGACTTTCCTGATAGAGTATACAAGGTTGAAAAAGCACTGTATGGACTACATCAAGCTCCTAGAGCTTGGTATGAAACCTTGTCAACATATCTGTTGGACAATGGGTTTCAAAGAGGGAAAATTGACAAGACCTTATTCATCAAAAGGCACAAAGGTGATATTTTGCTGGTCCAAGTTTATGTGGATGATATCATCTTTGGTTCAACAAAGAAGGAGCTATGCAATGCATTTGAGAAGTTGATGCATGAGAAATTTCAGATGAGTTCTATGGGAGAACTTACATTCTTCTTGGGATTACAAGTGTAAAGCAGAAGAAGGATAGCATAGTTTTCTTCATGAGGTTTGAGTTTTCGGGATGCATATGCAATAACTTTTTCCCTTTGCATTAATACAGCTCCTAGTCCTTAAAGTGATGCATCACAGTAAACAATAAAATTGCCATTTCCTTCTGGTAATGCTAAGAATAGAGCTTCACATAGCTTCTGTTTAAGTAGTTGAAAATCCAACTCTTGGTCTTTTCCCCAGATATAGTTCTTCTTTTTCTGGGTTAATTCAGTCAAAAACTTTGCAATCTTTGAAAAATACTTGATAAATCTTCGATAGTAGCCGGTATGTCCTATGAATTGACGTATTTCTATGGGTGTAGTAGGAGATTCCCAATTCTTAACTGATTCAATCTTGGCGGGGACAACATGAAGTCCTTGACTATCAATTAAGTGTCTAAGAAATTGTACGATACAGATCCAGAAATCTCACTTGGAGAACTTGGCATATAATTTCTCTTTTCTGAGTAATTCCAATATTATTCTCAGATGATCTCCATGTTCTTCTTTGTTACGAGAGTAGATGAGAATATCATCAATGAACACTATCACAAATGTATCCAAATATGGTTTGCATACACGGTTCATGAGATCTATGAATACAGCAGGTGCGTTAGTTAAACCAAATGGCATCACTTGAAATTCATAGTGTTCGTACCTCGTTCTAAAAGCAGTTTTGGGAATATCTACATTCCTTACTCTCAGTTGATGATAACCTGATCTTAAGTCGATTTTTGAGTAAACACTCGAACCTTAAAGTTGGTCGAATAAGTCATAGATCCTCGGTAATGGGTAACGATTCTTTACAGTAAGTTTATTCAACTCCCAGTAATCAATACACATTCTGAAAGACCCGTCTTTCTTTTTAACAAATAAGACAGGAGCTCCCCAAGGCGAAGTACTTATTGTAGTTGGTTTGATAGTTCCTGCATTTTTGAAGGATCTAATCTGTAAGGTACACGGGCCACTGGCGCCGCTCCTGGAATTAAGTCGATTTGGAATTCTACTTGATGAACTGGGGGTAAACCAGGTATATTTTCAAGAAAAACTTTCAGAAATTCTCTGACTACTGGTATGTCTTCCAGTCGTTTATCGTCTGACTTCTTTTCCGTTAGTTGGGCTATGAAAACTGGACATCCCATAGATATATACCTTTCGGTTTTTATACAGGATATGAAGCTTAGTCGGGTTTTACTTCGATCACCTCGGATGATTAAAGTTTCACTGTTGATTGGGATGTGGACGACTTTCTCGTCACAGATAATTCTAGCATGATACTTGGATAACCAATCCATACCAATGATGACGTCGAAACTACCGAGTCTAATTGGCATAAGATCAATTTTGAAAGGTTGATTTAACAGAATCAGGGTGCAACCTTGAATAACGATATTAGTGCCTACTAAGTTTCCATTGGCCATTTCAATATCGTAAGTGGTATCTAATGTAATTGGTGGGATACTAAGCATAAAAGTAAGAGATATGGATACAAAATGTTTATCTGCTCTAGAATCGAATAATACTCTAGCTAAATGTTAATTTAGAAGGAACATACCTGTGACTATGTTCGGGTCTCGGTGAGCGTTCTTGTCCCTTAATAAGTATGCTCTTCCGTGGGCATTGTTATTTGCCTTTGAGCACTGATAATTGTAATGACCTTTCTCTCCACAGGCATGACAAATTACTGATACTGGTTGCTGATTGCCTCTAGTGGCTGGTCCTTTGCTTTTGTAGTTTCTGGTCAAATGACCCACCCTGTTGCAAGTCGACTCGCCAGCTGGCTAAAATTTGGAGAGCCGTAGGTAACGCTAATCCTGAAAGTAGTTGGATGGTATAATTTAAGATGGTATCGGACATGTTAATGAAATAAAGACTTTTTGAGAAATTCAAATGATAAAAAAGAACTTGTGCTATGGCTTTTGCGCGATTGTTACTTACAATATTTCTGTCTTCTCAATTTGCTTAGATGAAAATGGTACCACTCCTTCCCCTTATACCCCTTAACTCTGAGCTATCTAGCCGAATTGATTAGACACACTTGACAGTGCAAGGTCCTGTGTGATGCAGAGTGTATTTCTTACACAAAGGAAGGCTTCTAGTATACCTACTGTTTTCAGTTGGGGTGGCAGCATAAGACCTGAAGGTTTCCTATCTTTTATTATGCTGTTAGCGGTAATCACTGTTGCGGTTGCTATGGTTGTTTTGGTAGTTGTTGATGCGATTATTGGGGTAGTTGTTGTTGTTAGTGGTGTTCCTTTGATCATCCAACTTTCGTTTGTGATCGTTGGCTCCTTGAATAGAATTGTGCTTTGTTACTTGATCCATTAACCTCTGAGTTATGGTAATGGCTTCCTCTAAAGTTTGAGGCTATGAGGCGGTAACATTTCCTTCAATACTTCTGGGTAATCCTTCAATGAAAACTTCTATGAGTTTCTCGGTGTTTGGTACCATGTTCGGGCATAAGACTGCTAATTCCTGGAATCTTCTAACATAAGTTTTAAGATCATTTCCTTTTACAGTCAGATTGTAAAATTCATCTTCCATTTTCCTGACTTCAGTTTGAGGACAATACTTATTTATTAAGAGCCTTTTCAATTCAGTCCAGGTGATCTTGTTAGCTTGTTCTATTCCAATAGGTTGGGCATATGCATTCCACCAGGACAAGGCATCATCAGTCAGGGTACCAGTAGCAAATGTCACTTTGTTTTCCTCGGCACAGTTGCTACGAGAAAATACTAATTCAGTTTGTTCAAACCAGCAAATGAGGCCAACTGCTCCTTCCGTACCATTGAAGTAGAAAGGTTGACAGCTTATGAACTCTTTATAGTTTCCTTTTCTTGCTATAGGAGTTCCAGTAGGTCTGGTGTTCCTATTGGGATTGTTAATACTTGTCATTGTTGCAGCTTGTGCTTCTAGAGCTGCGGTAACACTGTCAGCAACTAGTTTCCTGATGGCAGCCTAAGTCATGGCTGGTGCTTCAGATGTTGACGTCATTTTGGGAAGCATTCTATCAACATAAGACAACACGTAATAAGAATGATATCATAAGTCTTTCCTTAAAATGCAACGCTTATTTTTTAACTTTAAGCATTTTTAACAATAGTGATATTGAAATCATATATAGTTATTTGATATGAATTCTAACAAGCATCTAACTTATTAGTTTATTTTTCCCTAAGGTCACAGGTAAGATTTTCATAATGATGAAAGACGAGATAAAATGATGCATATTATTAAAATTTCTCCGTGTATCGTTATCTCCAGGTTTGGATAGTAGGAAGAATAAAATAAATCCGAGTACTATGAAACAACAAGGTATAACGGGATTAACATTGTATTATATCATGAACAACTTGCCTTTGTACTGTACATAGTTAAAATTTGACAAGTGTTGTTATTTATACCACACATCTCGTGGCTAGGTTCTATCAAAAGCTATAACTAGTATCTAATCTAGTAGTCCGATGTCTCTCCTGGCTGTTCTTTGTGTTCATAATATTCATCAGAAGACTTTCCCTGTCTGCTGGTTAAATGAACCTGGAATCATCGATTATTTTGATTCTAATTAGCAATCCTGAAGCGAGCCAAAGCAATCTTGTTGTTATTTCCCATTTGTTTTCTTTGAAGTTTAGCAATTTGAGCACGAAACTCTCGGAGTTCAGCTTCTAGATTGTCATAATCTTGTTGTATGATTACCCGACCTTTTCCAAATCCTTCCTTCTATTTTGTCTTCTATGTGCTCAATGCGGTCGAGAGAGAGTTCATCTAGGTGATTCAAAATTTCCTTAATTTGCTCCTCGTGACGTTCTAGACTTGTCTTACGAGAGCTTTCTCCTATCTCAAATGCTAGAGGTAGGTCAGAAGTAAAGGATGATGATCGGTCACGGCCTCATTTCTTAAGTGGCAATAATTCCTCAAGAAGAAAGAATTCTTGAGAATTAAACATTGGAGATAGCATTGAAGATGGAGGCACAATAGTTGGCGGTGGAATAGGTGATTCTTTAGCATAATATGCTTGCATGACCTTCATATAGGGGTCATCATGAAAAAGTGAAAGAGTTGGTGAAGCTTTTGGAACTAAACCAAATGAGTTATTTGAAGAGCTAGAATAAGTATTTCCTGGTGAAGCTGGGACATAGTCCGGTGAAGCCGGGATATAGTCCGGAAAGTTAGAGGAAAAAGCATCCTCAATATCGGAAGTAGGGTGGTTGGGAGAAGACATCACTCTGTTAACAACCCAGCGGTAAATAACATAAGTTATTTATATAATAGTATAATAGTTATGTACTTTTACATACTATTCTAGAGATGTAGTGGCACGGAGGACTTTCTTGGATGGAAAAAGAAAAGTAGTTATAGTTAAGGTTCAACTTGTCACTATAACCTATCTCTTGAATAAACCAAAATGCTATAACACACCTATTTGGACAAATAAAGCATCAACGCTTAATTATGGGGTATTATTTTCATATTACAACATCCACAATCAAGAAAACGACTCGTAAAGAGACGTTATTGTAAAATTTAGTTATCATTCATTTATTCATCAGAGTTTTACAAGAAGAGAGATCCCAAAATCTAGAAACATAAAGTTTGAATGATAACAGTTTAGCCATCTTCAAGTCCATGCCACTCCGTGCCATAAGATGCTCAGTTACCTGAGATAAACATGCTAAAAAGTCAACACAAAGGTTGAGTGAAATTCATAGGTTTATGTTAAACAGTTTGAATACAAGTTCAATAGTGGGTTATGTAGGTTATACCCACCCAGAAGTGGTTATAATTGCAAGCAATGGAGTACGAACATTATAAAAACAGGTATTATTTGCCCCTAGAGCTCATAAACCTAGAAAACTACCGAGACCTTGAGATAATCAATAATCACAAGAATTGCCACCCCAAAGTTGCCTTTGCCAAAACACTTAAAGCCTCATAGTGATTCAAATAAGGTGCGTTTGGTTACCAAAAGTAAGGTTACACCAACGAGGGAGTTCAGTCCCAAAAAATAGATCTAGATTACATGAGCATCATGCTTTACTCCGAAAAGTACTTAACGATTCCATGAGAGTGGTGAGTCTAAGGCAAAAGTAAGGACAATAGCAATAATATATCAGGATAGCATACAGATTGGAAAAAACACTCCGTATTCATGTTTCTAGCATGGTATCCCCCTCGCGGGTTTATGTAACTTTAGAAGATTTAAAAATGTTGAGGCTATAACTCACCTAACAGGGAAATCTGATTGATGACAAAAGTATATCAAGTGAAAGTAACGGCCTCGTCACGCAACCTGGGATAATATGTCGAGTCTTAGTTTGATTGTTTATATTTCAAAACTTTACAGAGTTTAAAATACATATTTGATTTATTAATTTATAGAATATTATATCACTGTTCGGGCCATCATAATTCAGAGGTCATGTAGTAAACGTTTGAGGAGCCATGACACTTTAAATAGTAAATCCAGCAAACTCGTCAAAATGTATACCCAAATGAAACTCCTCACATGAAGCTCCCTAGTAACGTGATAATTTATAGTTTTAAGTTTTCTTCAAAAGCTAGTCGATGATAAATTACGTTAATTATATAACGTAATTGTTTTATAATGCGTCGATCGATGATTAATAATGATAAATGTATCGGGTTTTAATAAAAAATGAGTTTTTATAATATTTATATATATATATTTATAATTTAATTAAAAATATTATATTTTATATTTTTAAGTTTGCAAAAATGGCAATATATACCCTTGATTTATAAACTTTTACAAATTTAGTCCTTTATATAAAAAGTATATATAATTTAAACCTTTAAGTTTAAAACTTGGCAAAACAGCCCCTTGTAGTTATACCTTTTAGTAAAATGACATTTTCATCCCCTCTAGTTATAAATTTCAGAAAGTTACGATATATACCCTTATGCATAAAACCATTTGCAAATCAAGTCCAAAATTCATAATTTTGATATTTTTGAAATCCAAAAGAGTTTTGAAGCTTATGGCTTATTAGAATAAGCTAAAATAAGTAGAGTTTACGAGCTTATAGCTTATGAAAAAGGGCTTGTGAACTAGAAAATCCAAAACGGGTGCGTTTGGTTTAGGAAAACCAAATCGTGAGGTTAGGTTTGTGGTTCAAGGGATCAAACAAGAGTTTATATAGGATCTAACAAGGCTAATAAAAGTTCCAAAACAGATCATGAGCTTATTGAACAAGGTTTTGAGCTTACTTGAGCTTATATGGGTCGTATGAGCTTATTTGGGTTCGTACGCCTAGATATGGATTCAAGACCTTCTTTCTCTTGATTCTTGGCTTCAAATCTGAACTTAAGGACCTTTTACTTCTTCCTTGGCTGGGCTTGAACTTAGTTTAGTAGTGGTAGAGAGCTTATGGAATGAAATGAAAGGGTGTGTGGGTTTCGGCTATATATAGGGTTCAAAAACCCTTGGTGGCCAAGTTTGTGGCTTGGAGTAAGGACCAAGGTTGTAGAGTAGTGACTAAGGATAGCCATAGGGTGATTAGGAAGAGCTAGTAACTAGCTATGAAATGTGTGGAGGTGTGGAGAAGGGTGCGGCTGCCAAGGGATGACAAGGAAGTGTTTGTTTACTTGGTGATCAAGTGTGGTGATGGAGGTGCTTAGGAGGTTGCTTGGTGATGTGGTGGTGAGGTCATGGTGGTGCTAGGATGCTAGCTTGAGGTGCTTGATTGATTAAAAATAGGTTAAAATGAAAATAACGGTGCGTCGGGTTGGTTTTGATTTCGGGTTAGGGTTTTTGGTTTTAATTCGAGTTAGGGTTAGGGTTTAGGATAGCTTAAGGTTTAGGATTAAGATTAGGGTTTAGGATTAAGGTTTAGGGTTTATGATTAAGGTTTAGGTTTAAAATGAAATTAGGATTTTAGGGTTTCGTTTAGGGTTTAAGATTTTAGATTAGGGTTTTAGGATGATTTAAGGTTTAGGTTTAGGGTTTAGAAGTTATGCATTGAGTGTTGTACCTTGTACTAAAGAGGTGGTATGAAATCAAGAATGAAAATGGGGGAAAATGAGCTTATTTGAATTCATGCATTGTTGATTTATACATTGAGTATTTAGGACTTGTACATTGACTTGGAGGGAAAATATAATTCAAATATTGTGCATTGTACACTTGTACACATGCTTGAAGGTTTGCACATTCATTTTATATGTATACATTACATATAGTTAGGGTTTTAATATAAACGTTTAACGTTTAATGTTTGTTTGGTAAAAATGTCATGAAAACTATGTTAAATAGATAACGTACATGATATTGTGGATAATGGATTATTGACTTGACATATTAAGACGTTTACTTGATATAAACATAGATATAGATGGCATTGGTAGAGGTTGCGTGAACTCGTTTACTTTAGTTATGTAAACTAAGTTACATAATGGAATAAAGCGAAAATTTCCTTGTAAAAAGATGGTATATATAATAGATGGATATTACAGTGCATCTAAATTAATAGATGGATAATTACAATGATGAAAATTACGGGTTGTTATAGAATGCAAGCACAAGAGCAAGAAGAGTTGTCTATTGTTGAAAAGGCTACATTATTTCAACAACTCTTAGAGAAAAGAAGAAATCATTTTGCAGCTAAAAGAGTAGAAGAGAAAAGAAACAAACCACCAACAAAAGCTCAATAGAGAAAGATGATGTGTACTTACCTAAAGGACATGAAAGGATACAAGCTCAAAGATTTGAAGTTGAAAGAGTTTGATTTTATCCAAGAGATGTTTGACAGAACATTCAAAAGGGTAAATACATTTGAAGACTTTAGAACAGAGTTGGTGAAAGGCAAATAAAAGAGAGCAGGAACAGAGTTGGTACAAGAGATTATAAAGAAGCAAAAGGTGGAAGATGACAAAGAAATAGCAGAGCTTAAATATTTCATGAAAATCATTCCAAATAAAGATGAAGTAGCAATTGATGCTATACCTTTGGCTGCTAAGTCTCCAACGATTGTTGACTGGAAGATTTATAAAAAAGGAAGAAAAACGTATTATCAAATAATAAGAGCTGATGGAAAGTCTCAAATGTATATGTTCTTTAGTCAAATGCTTAAAAGTTTTGACAAGGAAGATTTGTAAGATTTGTACAAGTTGGTAAAAGCTAAATATGAGTCAACAAGACCAGTAGAAGACTTGGATTTGACATAATGAGGTGATTTGAAAACAATGTTTAAATCACATGTAGAAGATAAAATATGGAGGAATCAACAAGACTACAAAGTGTTGAGTTGAAAGTTGTATGACTCCTGTGGAGTACATTACTTGAGGATGCAACATATGCATATTTATATGTTGGTAGAGAAGAAGTATCTTCTTACACCATCTACACTTACAATGATGTTGGAAAATAAGCTTACGATTGATTATAAAAGTGAAATGGCTTATCAGCTTATTAAATTCATCATAAAACAGCTTAAAAAGTAAAGAAGTGTTTGGAAGCATCCTCCTTGTGTTGATGAAGCCTTAAATGAAGAAACTTGATGGTTTTGAAGAAGAATATCAAGTTTAGGGAAGGATTATTTGGATTAAAAGTCTTGATGCTGTTTGGATTACTGATGCTCATGTTTGTGTTAATGCTGCTCAGCTGAAGTTAGTGCTGCTCGTGAACTTCAAAGAAAATATGCTAAGTGTTTACTACTGGTAGTACACAGTTACTACTGCTAGTAAATATTAGTACTGCTAGTGAAAATATTCTAAGTAGTTACTACTGCTAGTGATAAGTTACTATTGCTAGTACAAAGTTACTACTGCTTAAGGTTAAGACTGCTCGGAGATAAGTTAATGCTGCTAAGGTTAATAAGTTAGTATTGTTTGGTGTTAATATTGCTTATGTGATATGTATTAGTTGTTTATAGAAAAGATTTTAGATACTTAGGAAAGTATTGTAAGCCGACTAGGGCTCCTTGGTGTATAAAAGGAGGTCCTAGGGCATAGAGTTTGATATAGTTTTTCATATATCTTTTTATATACTTAGCTTCAAGGTCTTTGTAACCCTAATACTTTGAGAGTATTATTATTATTAATAATAATATTGGAGCTTATTTGTTTTGAATTACTGTTTCATTGATAATTCTTCTTAATATTAAAGATTAGATTCCACATAATCTTTAATACATTGAAACATAGTTTCTACTATAGTTGTGTTAGATTTATCTAATATAACTAAACCTTAAACAAGCTTAAGGAATTCGATCTATTGAAGTGGGATCAACATCATTAGACTTAGCACATAAAAACTTATCAATATGTTGATTAAAGTAAGTGTTATTATTAAAAAAAACATGGCATTTTACCTGCCATACTACCAGAAACATTAACAACAGGTTTCTCATTGATTAAGTTCAAAAGCTTCATCATCTGATCATTTGTAAAACTTGCAGACATAGTACCAGAAGAAGTAAAAGCATTTTGAGATACATCAACATTATTACCACAAAATTTCTTTACAAAACCAGACTGCTTAGACAGATTAGGATTTCTCTTAAAACCAGCAGGATAACCATTTAGCTCATAACATCTTTCAATTGTAAGCACAATTAAACAACAATGTTTGCAAACCAGATTAAGATTAGGACCTCTATTAATGTTGTTATTAGTGTTAACCCTTCTGCTATTGTTGAAATTATTGTTACCATTATTAGCTTTAGCAACAAAAGCAGCATGGTTTTTAGCAGACATTTTACCAGGAGCAAGACCCCTATGGGACTCCTCTCTGGAAACAACAACAAAAGCTTCCTTAACATCAGGTAAAGGATCTCTTGCCAACAGATTACTTCTAGTTGGTTGATATATGTCATTAAGACCCATGAGAAATTGCATAAGCCTAACCAATTGGTTGTACTTAAGCACTCCCTCATGAGCAGCACAAGTACAAGTAGGCAACAAGGTTAGAATGACAAATTCTCTCTAAATAGAGTTAAGAGAATGATAATATTCAGGCACATACAAATCACCTTGTTTTAAACAGTTAATCTTTTGCGCAACATTTAAGATAACATAACCATCCATCTTATCATAAGTTTCTTCTAATTCATCCTAAACCTCAGAAGCAATTTCAGAATAAACTTGACCTAAGTATAATTCTTGGGATAGAGACCCAAGAATCCAACCAAGAACAATGGCATTACACCTTTCCCATTGTTGGGCAAGAACCACACTTGTAACAGGTTTTACATAAGTACCATCAATAAAACCAATCTTATTTTTACCCTTAATTTAACACCCCCAAAATCTGGTCGCAGCGGAATGGTAACAATGGGGTGCTACTTCATAGTCCAAACGCACAAGTCACAG
>BQNB010046720.1:15010-43543 GCA_026074375.1 Tanacetum coccineum
CTTATAAGTCAAGCCAGACCCTAAAAAGTCAAAGATTGACATCGTCATACTAAATTCGAAAATTCTCGGATGTTACAATAGCAAATTTAAGAAAATGATCCAGCCGTTATTTAGCCTCCACGTGTGATTCCAATTTGCTTTTTTTGTACGCATTCCTCACGTCCGTTTGATTATTTATAGAATGAAATGCAAATGCAAATTGAATTAAAATATCCCACCACGTGTCACACTTTGATTTGTCCTTTCCATAAGGTAGTGGTGCCTCACGTGAGGCTATGGAATTTATTTAGAAGCCGTGTGCCATGACTTCACGCCTACATCATCTCCTTCAAAATTCATATTAAAATTATTCTTTGTTGGGCTCTTTTTTTTAATAGATTAGGCTGGCCCGGCCCGTTAAATAGGTTACGGGCTGGCCCAATAAGATCCGAGAGCACCGTTGGACTCGTTTTTTCGCGCTCTTTCCGATGTCGTGCTTGGTTTTGTCTAGTTTTGTCTTTATTTTTGTTCTTTTCTCGATATCCAGTACCTGCACATACACAAACAAAAACAAGCATATATATGCCATTTTAATTATGTTTTTGGTCTTTTGGGTTCGTTTTTCATGGTAAAAAATATGTATAAAATAGCGAATACCAAATTCCTCCATACTAAAATATTGTCGTGTCCTCACGCAATGTAATAAATACTCACTTAAAATTAAAAATTACAATCCCCTCAAACTAATCACCTCGAAAAGTAGCAAAGTGCTCATCTAAAGGGATTAAAGAATCAATAATTAAGAAACGCCCCGTTTTACCTTTTTCAACATTTTATTTTTATTTTTATGCTTTTTCATCACTTTCCATATTCAATCACTTCATAACATTATTTTTTTTACATTTTTTTTACTTAGGATCATGGAACAAGCAAAATAAATTCATCGTTCCCAACTTTTACTTTTCCATACTAAGCTTAAAAACAAGATCATTGTCAAATACAAGTCATGATACTAACACTACTCATAAATACTAATTGTGTACTTACTTTTCCTCCCTTGTTTCTTAATTTTGTATCTCAAGATTTTATTTAAGTCATATACCCGAAGGCTCTTTAAGAATTTTATTTCGATACTTATTAATCCAAAAATAAAGCGGGACGGTTGAAAATAAAGTTTATCTTCCACTCTTATCCTTGAAAAACCGATGAAGTGATCGAAATTTTGGCTTTTGTTGCTTTTGCCTTAATTCATGTCATATACCCTAAGGCTCTTTAAGGTACAAATAATTTCATGATTAGTATTACTTTTTCCATATACCCGAAGGCTCTTTAAGGCAAAAAGTAATAAAATGATTAACTCTACTCATACCATATACTCTAAGGCTCTTTAAGGTATAAGTAAAGCAATAAACATGAAGTGCATATAATAAGCCAAAATTCGAATCCTCGACTCCCAAATCAAAGGGAAGTTACTAAAAATTAAGTTGAACCGGACAACCTTATTTATTAAACATTTATGCATATAAGTGAGACAAGCTAATGGGAGAAAAAGCCACAATTAATACATATGAGCTTGAAAGAGAACCAACTACTCTACGTTTAATGTCATGACTTATAAATAACACTATCATTTCTCGTTCTTCGCAATTTAAAACCTCTAAGAAAGAGATTCGCGAATGCTTAGCCTATATAAAATCCAACTCGGCATATTTAAAATCTACATGAGATTAGCACAAGTCTTCTTTTACGTTAATAACAAATCAAGTCTAGCATGTTTAAAATCTACTTGAGACTAGCATAAACTATCATCGTTAATTGTTAAGGAAAAAGCTAAGGTTTAAAACCGATCGGGTCAAAATTTATTTCTCGTTCTCACCTTTATTTATGCCAAAACACTTATTACATTATTTTTTTTTATTTTTTTTTACTAATATATTTTTTTTCTATAAATAAGATCTTAAAAATTTAAATTTTTTGCTATTTTTCATATAAATCACATATTTTTGGTTAAAAAACGGGTTACGTATAACAACCCACAATTTTCATAAATGTAAATATCCATCTATTAAGTTAGATGATGTACAATCTATCAGTTATATAGACTGTACCCCCATACTTAATTTCAAAGCATAAATCTTAATATTAAAAGGGGTATCGGTAAGATTTGGATATGGATTCCCTAAATGAAGCTTGAGGATATGCAGCTTGAATAATGGAAAAAACCATGAGCACGAGTAGTTTCAAAAAATTCGGGAGTAATCCTGTACAAACAACACAAATCCCAACAAAACACGAAACACGAGAAAGGAAAGGCAAGGCCCCTCTCATAGTTGTTTAGGAGATAATAGATAAGAAGATAGAAATGCTATTTTTGTTATACCGAGTCACAAAGCTTGACTCGACCCGAAATTTAATTTGTCATTGGGGGAGCAATAATGAGGATACCACAGGCTCTAAGTGAAGATGCGGGGGTCAAAATCAAAATATAGTGTCTTCACTCCCGATGGAGGGTAGGAAGTAATGAAGAATCGTCCAAGGTTTACAGGGTAGGTGAGAAAACAGGAGAAAAGCGTTCCGACGACAATGTGAAGAATTGTATCTTCAACATTTTGAGAAAAATCAATCTCAGTTCCCCTTTGGTCATCATTAAGCTCATTAAAATTATCAATCACGGGAGCATCGTGCTCAAAATGTAAGCAAATCTCAACATCAGGTGGTTCCGGAGGAGAACGAGGAAATGACGGAGCATCAAAATAAAATGATTCAAACTCAAGAATCTCCAAAAGAGAGTCATTTGAATTATCAATGCTAATCAACCCCTCCTGATCGGGCTCAATCTCAAAAAGAAAAACGAATATACTGGGAAGAGGAGTATTAGGCATGAGTCATGGTACTGCACTTCTATCTTTCCGTTATGATTGCTAAAAGTCTCGAATTCGGGTAAAGAATTATCCAAATGAGAAAGAGAAGTATCAGACTCCTATTAGAACAAATCACTATCCGCGACGGGGATAGGAAATGGAAAAGGAGACTCGAGCACAAAATCAGGAGTAGGGTTGTTGTTCAAAGATTCGATATTAGTAATAAGACGATAGACGTTTAATAATTACTCTCGAAGAATAACGTCTTGGATTTAAAGAATATCTTTTAAATCAAACTCTTTCTCATTATTCACCTCTTTTAAGCTAACATACTCGACATCCTCAAAATCATCGTCATCACTCGAAGTATCATCATCATTGGAATTGGATAAAATCTCAGAATTATCATTCAAAGCATCAAAAGTAGAAGAATCATCACGAACGGGCACATCACACGTATTGTCGGAAATACCCTCGAACTCACTTGGGATTGGGGCAAGGTTCTCAACACTAGGAATAATGTCAAGATGCTCGTCCCCCATACTTAGAGAGTTATCGGGCTCCTAGATTGGTTCATCGGGTGTGATCGCTTTAGGCTTAGCCACTACTAGTTATTCCAACTCCGTGTCTATTGTTCTCTTCTCCATATAAACAGTATTACCATCATCGTAATCATACGAAGTAGAAAACGCGGACGATTCAGTTGGACAATTAATATATATCTGAAACTCTTCATTAATATTTCGCACACTCTTTCAAGGAGTTTACTCATAATTCTTGATATCCTCTTGTCGATATTTCTTGTCCTCAAAGCATCTTTTATTTCGCCAAACTTCCAAGCTATCAATATAACTTTGGTGATTACTCCAAAAGGTTACGACTTAAAACTTCTTTTAAGAAGGTGCACACGTCCTTCAAAAAGTTGTCTCTAGCTTCTTCATCGTCAATCATAGAAGAATTCCAATATGGAATAGAACTTTGAGCTGTCGGCTTCTTCTTCTCTTGTTGAATTTCTTTAAGAATTTGCAAATCGTTTATAAGCTTAAGAAGCAATTCTTGTAAAACTTCAGGTTGATTTTGCTCTTCTTCCATATTTTGCTTAATCTTAAGAATCTCTCCTCGGTTAGCAATAAAGCCATGCACTTTTCATTAGAAGGTATATGATCATACTCTTTAAAATGGGGGGGGGGGGGGGCCCCGGGACCAACACACACCTCACTCCCTACCCCACAAACCCTCTGTTATAGCTTCCATTAAATCTTCTTGAGCTTGCAAAATTTCTCTTACTTGTCTCTTGAGGAGGATAATTGACGGGAAACTGCGGGGGTTGATATTGGTCAAAACCAAAAGAATTAGGATCATAGCAAGAATTTTGCTCACAATAATCTTCATTCATTGGTTGACATTGAAAAGTGTCATGAGGACCCCCGCAATAAGCACAACAAAGATATTGTTGAGAAGACTTTGAAAATTTTGTGGGGAAAATAATTATCTTAAAATTTTGATTGTTATAAACAGGCCTCCTGGTTCATTGGACAAACGGGAACGGCGTGGACATCATAACCTTAATGAGCATCGTTTTCCACATAACTCACAAATATTCGTCTCGTACCGAGGTTGTAGAGGTTGTCGGAAAAATATTGAGAATTTATCGAAAGAATTTCGGATTAACATATGGATAAAAATGAACCAACAAATTGCACTCCAACACAACGTAGCAGCAAGGTTGATAAAATGAAGACATGGTCATAGAATCATCGAATAAGATGGTAAAGAGAAATAGAATTTAAACGGAGTCTATAATGGATCGAAGATGAATATTTATAGATTTTTTAAATAATACATAAAAAATGAAAATAAGAAAGAAAAATATTTTTGAAATTTTTATATTTTAATAAGTACGAAAAATAAGCTTTGAAAGAAAGGATCTGCAAGGCATCAACACGAACAATCCCGTAGAAATCGCTACACCTCTCCCCGGCAGCGGCGCCAAAAATTGATGCGTCCAAATCAACACATAAAAATATATATAATATATTAATACGTAATAATAAGGAAGATAATCAATTATAGTATACTATAGTATTTTCCGTCGGGTTAAGAGGAAAATTCACTTTAAAGACAAAGTGATTCTCAAAAACCTTCCGGGTCATTTCTTTCGACGAGAGGTGAATGGAAATCTAGTTTCAAAAACAAGTTGTAATTCGGGCTTGATTGTCATAAAGTTTTTTTTCTAAATCTACTAAAAAAGAATGCCAATAAAAGGAAAGCTAAAACTTTTCGGTTTTAAACTATTTTTAGCTAAAATTAAACAAATACCTAAACTACAAGATTATACTAAAAATGATCTAAAAATATAAATGGTCTAAAATGCTTGCCGAGAGGTGAATGGAAATCTACGTTCACGTTGTAATTCGAGCTTGAATAGCATAAAAGTTTTTGGTTTGGTTTTCTAAATTTACTTAAAAGGAAAGCTAAACTTTTGGTTTTAAACTTTTTTTATACTAAAAATTAAACTAATATTAATTCTAAGTTTTGAATCTACAAGATTATACTAAAATTGATCTAAAAAAATTAAACTAAAATAATTCTTGCTAAGTGACGTGAAATGTTCATTAAGTGCGGGCTTAGGTTTAATGAATTAAAATGACAAGTAAAACGAAATGCTTAAAAATAAATGACAAGAAGTTAAATTGCATTAGAAATAAATGACGAAATGTAAATCGAAAAGACAAAACTTATGACTAAATATATATTTTTTTAAATCTTTTTAAACCCGCACCTAAATTCCAAATCACTAATCACTTAACAAGCACTACCAAATCTACTCAATACTCATAATGAAATAAAAACTAAACATTTTATAAATAAAGCTACACTAAGCATGGCATAAATCAAATAGGCAAACATAAAATAAAACAATAAAATAAAACTACACTAATTAATTGAAAAAGGAATAGAAAATGAACCGAATTGGAGACCCGCAATTAAACGAATACCACCCGATTTATTTAACTAAAGCAACTAATTAAAGTCGGTTTAGCTAAATAAACCCATAAGCTCCGCGCCTCATGAGATGACCGGTACCAAAAGCGCAAAAAAAACATAAACAAACACAAAATATTAAAGTGACACAGTTATAAAAAATTTAACAAATTGCAAATGCAATTTGTACCAAACGCAGGCCCAAAGAAAATTTACTACAAACCAAACAAAAGTCCATAAGGTGAGGCCCAACATAAATCAACTAATCGTGGACCAATCTAATCAGTTAAACTTGATTTTGTAATTACTAAAAAGAAACTAAAACAAATCTTAACAATCCGAACTTAATAAGCCATCCCTAAACTGATTGAGCCAAAGCTATTTCTAGATGAAATCAAACTTAAACAATATTAAACTAAATAAGCTCAAACAAAATTTACACAAACTAGATAAGCTTCGAGTAATCAAATAAGTTGACAAATCCACACGTAAATGAGACAAACTTAACTCGATTAAACTCTAGTAATTTTCTTGAGAAGATTCATTAATAATCAATTTAACGTAGCTATTAGTTTTTAAGCTAAAAGGATTAGACATATTAAATCATCTCTTCTAATTAAACATTAGAACTAAAAGACTCAAAGTCATATCAATAAGCTAGAATGATTTAAAAAAAACAAGATCTCTTCTTAATAACCCAACAATCAAAATAAGCACAAAAATCAATTAATAAGCAAACGATAAGAAAACCGAGATCTTCAACAAACATCAAATATTTTTTATTACATCATCATAAAAAGCTTGAGACAAGAGCTGAGTACAATAAGAAGGAAATATGAAATAAGCCATTACATTTTAAAAAAATCTAAAAAATAAAAGCTAAACTATAAAAATAAAGACTAACTCCTCTCCACTGTGAGGGAGCGTGTTCCATTTATATGGGTGAGAAAGGTGGAATTTGAAAATTTTGCTCCAATCATTGGGTATTGTGTGAGCCAATCATATGCTTTTGTTTCCATTCACACGGATAGCAAATTTAAGAAAATGATCCAGCCGTTATTTAGCCTCCACGTGTGATTCCAATTTGCTTTTTTTGTACGCATTCCTCACGTCCGTTTGATTATTTATAGTATGAAATGCAAATGCAAATTGAATTAAAATATCCCACCACGTGTCACACTTTGATTTGTCCTTTCCATAAGGTAGTGGTGCCTCACTGATGAGGGCTATGGTATTATTTAGAAGCTATGTGCAGACCCTCCTCTTTTCCCCTTTTTTTTTTTTTTTTTTTTTTTTTTTTTGAATTTTTTTTTTTTTTTTTACGCTACATTCCTCTTCATATTCATATTAAAATTATTCATTGTTGGGCTCTTTTTTTTTAATAGATTGGGCTGGCCCGGCCCGTTAAATGAGTTACGGGCTGGCCTAATAAGACCCGAGAGCACCGTTGGACTCGTTTTTTCGCGCTCTTTCTGATCTCGTGCTCGGTTTTGTCCAGTTTTGTCTTTATTTTTGTTCTTTTCTCGATATCCGGTACCTACACATACACAAACAAAAACAAGCATATATATGCCATTTTAATTATGTTTTTGGTCTTTTAGGTTCATTTTTCATGGTAAAAAGTATGTATAAAATAGCGAATATCAAATCTAAAACCTCAAAATATGAGCCAAACTTTCTGCTCGAATTTACACTTTTCGAAACCCATTAAAACCTCATTTTCGCTTCATAACAACTTCAAAATACACCTAGCTAACCTATTTTGATCATCCAATATCATTTATAATCTAGTCTAACGCAAGATTCAATCGGATTTCATCACATGCAATTATCGAGAGCAAATAAATCGCGAAAACAAATATAATACATGTATTAAAAATACTTACAAAGCTATAATAAGCAAGATCAATAATCGAAATCGTCTCCTTCGTCTTAGCCGTGACTCGAACAGAACCCAACAACCAAAATGGAACATTTTTCTAATTAACCAAGCTTCCAAAAATGATTATCTAGCTTCGATAAACACCCCGTTTAAACAAAAAATGTTCGAAACTAACTCGAACTCTAACTCCAAAAATACTCATTGCATGTTATATATTTTTGGTGGAAAACGTAGGAAATAACAAGGGGATTAAGAAAATATAACTTGATCGGATTGCATGTAATTTTTCGGCGACCACGGTGGTTTCCGGTGGCGGCGGTGATGTTTTCCGACGGTGGCAGCCGGCGACCAAGGTGGAGAGGGGGAGAGAAAAACTAAAAGGGTGTGTGTTGTATGAATAAAAATGGAAGTAACGTGGTTTATATACTTTTAGTACTTTGGCCATTTGGCAAAACAAGTCCTTCCCTCTTTTCTATCTTTAGATTTTTGACACGCCAACTTTTACTTAAATAAAAACCGAAAACCATGGCTCGGGATTACACCTTCATGAGTAAATTTATTTTTTGTTACACTTAATTTGGTTTAAAACTTTTAATAAAATATTAACTAACGTCAAAATAAAGTTTTGACTCGGTTTCGGCTAACTCAGGACGAGGACGATAAAATACAAATTATCATCATAAAGGTAATAACGAAGCGCGTCAACATACGTCATTATCCAAAATCAAAATACTCATCAATATCCAAAAACCATAATACACATGTCGCCCTCCCGGTCTCATTCAATGATGCACCACCGGTTGCGAAAAATAGTCTGGAGTACATACGACCCCATCAGACGCATTATAGCCTCATTACACATAATCACAAAATCATATAAGCACATATTCGCCTATTCTTCATTTTAAAATGACTTTATATTTCTACCTAGCTTTACTTAGGCACTTTATCACCCTTAGCAACAATCATGCTTGCTTTCTATAAGTCTTAGTGTTGGGAATTCTAGATTTGATGATACAAAAGAAACAAGTAATGAAACAAAAGGACTAAAACGGAAAAGAAGAATTCTATAAATATGAAGGATTCTGGAAGATCTCCTTAAGAAGATAGAATATAACAGAAGATCAAGTTAAATGTTTAAAAGATTTAATTGTCTAATGTTTATTCCTTTGTAAACCTAAATATCTCTAGTATATAAAGAGATACCAGGTATTAGGTTTTAGGTGTGCTTCCAATGAGAGTATAGACATAGAAAAATGTGTGTGTGTAAAGATATAGACGTCTATTGTATTGGTGTAGCCTCAAGGATCATCGATCCCTGTTACAGTTAGGTAACTGTATTATCCTCATCAAATAATATTGGGGCTGAGTATTTATATGGTAAAACCTTGTTCATAACATTGTTTTTATGTTTTAATTACGTTGTGCAAAATATGTTATCAATGTTATTAATCCTAGATATAGAGTTCTAAACAAACTTGAGCTTAAACGATCCTATCAGGTGGTATCAGAGCCATGGGGCTCTCGATCTAGGATCTAACAAGGTTTCATTGGCGAATTTATAAAGGTAAAAGGTATTGAATTTCTGATTTTTGGTAAACATTTAAATTCAGTGAATTAGGGTTTTTCATCAAACCCTAATTCGGTGAAACAAAAGGCATGGTTTTCGGTCAACAAAATTCAAGGGTTTTGTATACTTGAATGTATTATTAGAATGTTGTTGTGGAGATTCTTAACTAGATTTGGGGAGTCACACTTTGTGTTGACAATGAACCCTAGTTAAGTTATTAGAGGTGTCAATTTTTTCTTGCAAAGATTCTGATTGATTCATTGTTTAATTCTTCTTCCTTCTTAATTATTGATTCCAATGAAGAAGAAGGTTCTTATCAATCAAGTTTTACATCAATAAGGTTTTGATGTTCGGTTTCCTTAGACACCAAGAAGCAGCAAGTATCGACAAAGTTTGAAGCATCAAAGGTTTATATGTGACAAATCATGACGAGCTCAAGATGCAAGGTAACTCGAACACCAGACCTTCATGTTTAGGGATCCAGAGCTCAAAGTTAGAAGAATGGTGAACCTGCTATGGTGGGGGTTTCAATTGATAGCGAGTTGATTAATGAATCTGCTGGCGCGTTATGTATCTGCTAGTGTTGCTATTTTAGGGGTCGAAACCCTAATTTCCTATATGATTTGATACGCGTTTAAAAGTTAGGATCTGATTATAAATCCTAACTTTTAGGGTTTATGTTTTCATTCCTCTAATAGGTGTGGGCGTAATATTGGAAGGTACTGATGTTAGTACTGATTTATATCAATGAGAACTTAATGCTGCTTCCAAGTGTTAATGCTACCAAGATTATATGCTCGTTATAAATTAGTAATGCCCATTGCATATTAATGCTGTGAGTTTACACATTAGTGCTGCCAAGGAATATTCATCATACTCGTTACTACTGCCATGAAGAACTTAGTACTGCTCGAATCTTACTTAGTACTGCTAGGATTTTGAAGTATAAATTTAATACTGCTACTTGATTTTTAGTACTGCTATGGTTGAAAAAGCGGTTACTACTATTCTTTTTGGTCATGGCTTATTAAGTTTGTACTAACTAGCAATCAAAAAAGTGGATTGGTTACTTCTGCTATTGGAATCAAAGGCAGTGAGTGTAGTTCGTTGGAACTTAGTACTGTTTGTTTAAACTTAGTACTGTTAGAAGGAAGTTTCAACTGCTAGGCATATCAGATATCAGACAGTACATGTTTTGGAAGATATTAGATGACACACACATGGTTTGGATCTCGGATTGAACAGGATGCTTCATTTAAGGGGAAGCTAACAGATTGATTTTAGTTTAAATCTTTAAAGGCTCGTATTTTTAGATTCATTGGATTAATTAGTTACGGAGATGATTGTTTATGACTTATTTAACGATGAAGTGGAATTACTTGGATACGTGTTCTTATCATATCTTAAACGGCTTACAACGTTTAAAGATAACTTGTTCGTGCTTATATGGTGTTGATGAAGACTTGTAAAAATCTAGCAAAGGTGTGTGATTTACAAACTTATGGTGCTCAATGCGCACATTTGCTATCACTTGTTATGTGTCTCATAGAAGATGAGGATTTTTGTCAAGAGGTTGTGATCTACTTATATTTCACATATTTATTTATAAGTTTGACGTCACGTGGATAGTATAAGATATAAGACACAAGTTTGGGTCGTTCTACTTTAGCATCAAGTTCGTTATACTTAATTTTCTTCATCAAGTAATCATTACATAGAGCCTATAGAATTAAAGATTCAAGAGATGGTTAACATATGGGTTTCAGGGGAAGCTTATTGTTAAAATGTTTAACCATTTACATGCACCACTTGAGGTGAAGGTTTTTACTGCTGCTAAATCATTATTACTACTGCTAGTTTAAGTTTCTACTGCTTGAATTCATTATTCTTATTATGTGTCATGGAGGGTAATTTGAGACATTAGAAGGCTTAGGTTAGAAGTGTGATATATGGTTTGTAGTGGTCAAGATCAAAGTTCCTTCTATTGGCAAGTCCCCTATTGGATTATAACAAAAAGGGGAAGAAGATTCTACAGAGATGATTTGCAACTCATAGATCCTTGGTGGTATAGCATGGAAAGCATAACTTAAGGGGAAGATCTTAAGTTAAGGGGAAGCAGTTTACAAAGGAAGTTTTGTTTCATTCAGGGAGATCCATGATCTCAACTTTAGGGGAAGCTTTGATTTCATCAGACTTTATGATGAAGTTTGTACAAGAACATGTTTGTTTTGTCATCATCAAATAGGGGAAGATTGTTGGGAATTCTAGATTTGATAATACAAAAGAAACAAGTAATGAAACAAAAGGACTAAAACAGAAAAAAAGAATTCTACAAATATGAAGGATTCTGGAAGATCTCCTTAAGAAGATAGAAGATAACAGAAGATCAAGTTAAATATTTAAAAGATTTAATTGTCTAATGTTTATCCCTTTGTAAACCTAACTATCTCTAGTATTGATCACTTCTGACTACACTCTTTAGTATATAGTAAATATATATAAAATATACTTATAAATATATAAAAAGAAAGGTAGGAATCAAAAGATCTCAGTTATAATAATCCGGAAGTATGATTCCCGGGTTGTTATCCCCGATGAGGAAAGCAATTGAAAATTGAGAGTCGTTTTGAGAATCGATGCTTGAATGGGATAAGATTGATATTGGTTATCTAAAACTACGAGAAAATTAAGGTAAAAACTTAAAATTTACTTAAGGGAAAACAAATTTTAGCTAAAACGTAAAACGGAAACCCTAAACTATGACTAAAAACCTTAAATTTCCAAAAATAAACCTAAAATGAATTTTTCACTTTTAATTGACTCTAATTGACTAAAAAGTAAGCTTAGAGAAAATTAGAACAAAACGGAGTCGAATTGAGCTTAAAAACACGAAAAATGTGAACGGGAACGAATCACGTTCTTTAAAAAATGAAATTTTGCAAATTAAACCCTACGGAAGCAAAACTAATTTTCCTAGAAACTATATGATAAAAGAAAATTTTCTAAAAAAGAATTATATTTTTTTTGATTATTTTTCTATTTTTTATGAATTAAAAATGATTTTAAAGCAAATTAAATATAAAAAAATACTAAATGTTTTATAAAAAATCTAAAAAAATTACGGAAACTAACTTGAACAATAAGGAATCTAAGAAAAATAAGTCGGGAAACACAGCTTATCAAATAAGCTGTGAAATAAGCTAAAACAGCTTATAAACCAAAAAGGGCTAAAATGTATATAAAAGATAGATTATGTAAAGAACTAACGGATGAGCTATTGTAGCGTGATGGTTGTGTGTGTGTTGGGAAAAACGCTTGGTGAAGGTGGTAGAGGTCCCGGGTTCGAGCCTTGCTCACCCGGGGCTTCCCACTTTCCCAAGTGTTTTAATTTTTTTCATTTTTTTATAACTTTTTAAAACTCTTAAAAATAAGCAACTTTTGTAAAACAACCTTTTTTATAAACCTAAAATAAGCCATCAAATAAGCAGTTGAAGACAGAATAAGCAAATCCTAATAAACCTATGAAATGCAAACTGATTAGGCTTTTTAAGAACAAATAAGCTAAGGGAAAAGTTAAATAAGCTAAAACAGATTAAAAGCTATATCCAATAAGCACATATGAGCTAAAATAAGCACAATTGATCAGCTAGAATGACAGAAGAGCTAAAAACTTAAAAACACTTACAATTTTACACTAGAAAGCAAATAAGCTCAAATAAGCAAATGAGAAAACCAAATAAGCTAAAATAGACTTATACTAACCTAATAAGCTAAACTAAACCTAAATAATCCATAACAATAAGCAAATAAGCTAAAATAAAGGAATAAGCACTATTGGTGTAAACTGATAACCAAACAGCACTTAAGGCACCTTTGAGCTTATTTTTAAATAAGCTAAAGGATCCTTATGGACTTTTGGCTTATTGCCCTAAAAAGTACACCTAAAATACTACTAAATACAACTTTTTAAAACCATTTTGAAATTCAGGAGCTTAATGAAAAGGCTTGTTGAAAACAGCTTATACATTAAGATCACTTAGTCCCTTTTGGTTTAAAAAGACAAAAAGCATATTTTATGGCTAAAAACATATAACTAAATAAGCTACTTTTTGAAAACTAAGTTTAAAGAGATTGATATTGATCCTAGACCTACTTATAAACCAAAAATCAAATCCTATAAGCTACTTATACCCTCTGAATTATTAAGTTGAAAATAGCTACTTGTCTTTTAAAACTGCTGATGCAGTTTGCACTTATATGAACAAAAAATAAACTATAACAAGAGCAGACTTTAAGAAACTTGATTCTATGTTTCTACAATAAAAAACTAAATGTAAATAAGGACATGTCAATAACTTGAATCAATTAGAGCTTATATTGCAAATGAAACTAACAGATTTGAACTTAAATGAAACTTAACTTGTGAAAACTAATTAACACTAATCTAGCTTCTAAATCCTACTCTATCAAACTTATTTGAGAAATTAAAACTAATTTCAAAAGACTAAATGTCCACTAACAGTACTAACTTGTAATTAGTACTGCTATGCCAAACACCCCTTTAAACTCTTTCAAATCCCTTTAAACTTATGAAATTTAAATCTAATGAATAAAACTTAATTACCAAATAACAAACAACTATTAACAGACCTTATGAGCTTATACCAACAATCAAATAAGCCAGAATCATTAAGCTACTAGTTATGCTAATATTTTTGGATTTTTATTGATTTATGAGACAATATAAAGAAAACTAATATTTAAGCTATCAAACTTGAAAACAGATACTCAATCATACTTAATAAGCATAAATGCAAATATTTGAGCACAAATAAGCTAGAGAATAAGCAGATTAAGCAGATTTAAACTATGAAATTAAGGACAGAAAATATATAGAAAACTTACAAATGCCTTAGCTTAACAAAGGCTTAATTTGCTCAAAGAGCTGTCAACAAGCTCTAGCTTATCACAAGGATAAGCTAGTAAAGTCCAATAAGCTCTTCCAGAGTAAGCTTATCATCCAAGCAACCAAAATCCTTATTAAGCATAGGTATTAAGCTGATTTTGATTGTTTAAGTAGATTAATGATTAACTTGAGCTCAATCTAAGCTTAGAGACTTAGAGAGCTGAGATGAGCTTATTAGAGCTTATGTAACAGTATGAGAGCTTATAGAAAAGTGGATAAGAACTTTTAGAAATTTAAGAGTAAAACAAGCAAAAACAAATTTAATAAGGTAAACTACTATTTCATTGATTTAAAACAGATTACAAAACTTGAAATTGAAAATACAAGAGCTTAATAAGAAATTACATTTAAATGAAAAGTTACATAAGCTAATTAAAAACTAAAAAAATGCAGAAAAAGAAGATAGCTTGTGTGTGAGTGAGGTCTTTTTTTATAGCCTTGAAATGAAGCTTCTAGGTCTTCTTAGTTCGCTCCTCTAAAGTTTGATCTTGACCCTTGAATCTATGTAATCATTGGATCCCAATTCTCATTCGTTGGATTGATAAGTGAGCACACGGATTGCCAACGTGGCATTCCGTATGTTAGAGTACTTGTGCTTCTTTTGCACTAAATTTAGTGCAAAATCTTGTCATTGGTGTGTTTCTTTGGATACACGCGTGGCATTCCTTGAGGGATTCAACCAATGGGAGGCTTTGAATGACGTTTTCCTTAGCTGAGATGGCACATAGTACTTGAATCTTCTATCCCTGCTGTCAATTTCAATTACCCCTTTGTTTTTTATGGGTAACTCGTCGAGAACGACGATGAACAGTAAAAGGGATTACGCACCCTTTTTTAACTGTTAGTTAGGGGTGTTTGACTTTGGGGTTTTTATAAAAAGAAATGGGATTGGGCCGGGTGAGGTTTGGGCTTGGTTATAAGGGTTAAGTTATAAAGGGATAACGACCGTTATCTCTTATATTATAAAGAGATAATGGTGTTAGGGCTTAGGGACTTTTGGTGAAATTAGGTTTAACATTTAGGGCATTTTGGGTATTTTGATGATTTTGTCTTTTTGTGGTTAACCAATGTTGACCAAGAGTTGACTTTATTGACCATTGATAGCAATTTTTTGGCTCTTTTCGTTCCCGTGTCCGTGTTTGTCCGGCTTTGACCGTGTTGTTGTGATTTTTGCATTATCCGTACCTACACATTCACAAACAACAAAATACACAAATACAGGTATATTTTTGCACATTTTGATCATTTAATGGCCATTTTGGATATAATAAAGATATGTGATTTCTCACATATCACATTGCCTTTTTAGTATATCTTCCACATGTTCCTTTTATAAGTTTGATCTATAGAAGTCTATCCCTTTCTAAATAATCATGTATCATAGGTTGGTCAAATCATGTCGCGTAGAATGAATATGCAACATGTGATCTGAGTTTAATAACATTATCAAAAAAACAACACACATTATGCTTTCATGATTTGAAGCCTCATATGCTTTTATTTGGCGTGGCTAAAAAATATATAATTTGAACATTACGACTTATATCTATGTAATTAAAAATCAGGGCTATTAAAATAAGCTTCGTTCATAAATGAAATTGTACATATAATCTACGCAGATACCATTGCCAAAAAATGATTACCGACATCGTTGCCATTTACAAGAAAAGCCCAAAACATAAACCCTAAACAGAGGCCTCTTACATTCGTCTAATCATCTGAACAATGTTAAAATTTTCCATTACATGGTTGTATAGTTTAGTAACTATCTTCATAATCTTCGAAGCCTTCTCCAAATCTCAATCTTGAGCTTCCCTGAGAAATGCAGCGCCTTTTACAGCAACCACATTCCTGAGCATATTTTTCAGGTCGGTTAAAAGTTTTGCCCTTGCGCGTATGTTGCGCTGTAACTCCTGACACTGCCTTAGTAGCTCTTTACTAATTTCGGTATCCTTTTTGCTTTCCCAGTCAAAATGTACGAGAAATTGACCGCCCAACAATGTGTAGTTAATAGTAGTCACAAGCTTTTGAAGATGAGCCATTTTTAATGGTAACAATCGAAAAATACGTTTTGATAATACGAACGATTTGAATAAAAAGTTAGAAGGTTAGGATGTGGTAATAATGAACAGTTGAGACATATTAGTGCATACTAGACACACTGTATAAATGGTGTATGGACTTTTACATATGAGATTTAAAATTCGATTATTTGGGCTCAATTTTTCTAAAAAATATGTTGATAAACATAAAATGATCGACAATAATGATAATACTAAAAAACTTTATGACCGGTTTTCGGAACTAGTGCGTGCATTGCAAAACGCTCGATCACAATGTGCGACTGTTAGATATAGTATTCATTTTAGTCAATAGGTTAGGGGGGTTTAGTGTAAAATTAGCTCTAATCTAATTATAGCTATATTAGGGTTGTTGGGTTTCTCTACGGCCCAAGCCCATCCTCCCCCTCATCTCTATAAAAGGAGGTGAGAGAGAGAGGTTTTATACTTTATTCTTTTCAACCTTTTGGTTCTCCCAGGTGATTGGGTGGGCTGCTTGGTGACATGGTGGTGAGGTCATAGAGGTGCTAGGATGCTAGGTTGGTTTAAAATGGGTCAAAAATGAAATAAAAGGGGTGTCGGGTTGTTTAGGGTTTCGGCTTAGGATTTAGGGTTTTAATTCGTGGATTAGGGTTAGGATTAAGGATAGATTAGGGTTTAAGATTAAGGTTAGTGTTAGGATTAGGGTTTAGGATTAAGGTTTAGGGCTTAGTTTTAAGGTTTAGGATTTAGTTTTAGGTTTAAAGTGAAATTAGGGTTTTAGGGTTTCGTTTATGGTTTAGGGTTTTAGATTAGGGTTTTAAGATGACTTAGGGTTTAGGTTTAGGGTTTAGAAGTCATGCATTAAGTGCTTGTACCTTGTGTTAAAGTGTAGTTAGAACTAAAGTGATTTAGGAGGTAAAATGACCTAGTTTGCTTTTCTTGCATTATTGACCTTGTTCATTAGGCTTTAGAAAGTTGTAACTTGATTTAGGAGGGAAAAGATATTCAAATGTTGTGCATTGTACACTTGTTCACATGCTTGAAGGTTTGCACATTCATTTTATATGTATATATTACATATAATTAGGGTTTTGATATAAACGTTAACGTTTAAAGCCCGTTTTGATAAAATGTTGTAAATGTTATGTTAAATGGGTAATGTACTTGGTAAAAATGATATTAAGATATAGACTTGACATATTAGGATGTTTACATGATATAAACATAGATATAGATGGCATTGGTAGGTTGTGTGAGCTCGTTTACTTTAGAGATGCAAGTTACGTTGCATAATGAGATAAAGCAAAAAATTCCCTGTAAAAAGGTGGTATATATATATTAGATGGATATTACACGTCATCCTAATTTAATATAGATGGTTAATTACATGATGAAAATTACGGGTTGTTATAGTTCTCCCTTTCCTAAAATAAATCTCGTCCCGAGATTTAGTTGGATGCCAGAGTGATGTTTGAAAACAGATGTGGATACTTGGCACGAATTTGATCTTCGCGTTCCCACGTAAATTTTGGTCCTCTTTTAGAGTTCCATCTTACTTTGACTATAGGAATACGACTTTGCTTAGTTGTTGACTTCTCGATCCATGATTCCACTAGTTCTTCTACAAAGTTGAGTTTGTCATTGTTGTCGAGCTCTTTCATTGGAATGACAAGGGATTCGTCAGATAAGCATTTCTTTAGATTAGAAATGTGGAAAGTATTGTAGATATTACTGAGCTCTTCAGGAAGCTCAAGTTTTATTATTGCCACTAGGTCCAATCCAGTTTAAGGATTTTGAAAGGTCCAATGTACCGAGGGTTAAGCTTTCCTCGTTTTCCGAATCGGATGACACCTTTACGAGGTGACACTTTTAACATAACACGATCTCCAACTTGAAATTCTAAAGGCTTTCGTCTTATATTGGCATAACTTCTCTGCCGGTCTCTTGCAGCTTGCAAGCGTTGTCGAATTTGCACTATCTTTTCAGTGGTTTCATGGATTATTTCTGGTCCTGTAAGTTGAACATCTCCAACTTCGGCCCAGCAAACAGGTGATCTGCACTTTCGACCATAAAGTGCCTCAAATGGTGCTGCCTTAATACTGGCATGGTAACTGTTATTGTAAGAAAATTCTACTAATGGTAAGTGTTTTTCCCATCCTTTTCCAAAATCTATAACACAGGCTCGAAGCATGTCTTCAAGTGTTTGGATGGTCCTTTCACTTTGCCCATCAGTTTCGGGATGATATGCCGTACTCATGTCTAATTGAGTACCTAAAGCACTTTGTAATGATTGCCAGAATCTAGACGTGAAATGACTGTCACGATCCGAGATGATAGATATTGGCACTCCATGCCGGGATTTTCCTTTATGTACAATCTTGTAAGGGTTTCCATACTATCTGTCTCTCGGGTAGGGATGAAATGTGCGGATTTGGTAAGGCGATCGACAATGACCCAGATTGTGTCATGTCCGTTTGAGGTTTTGGGTAGTTTTGTGATGAAATCCATTGTTATTCTCTCCCACTTCCACATAGGAATCTCTGGTTGTACCAGTAAGCCGGATGGCTTCTGACATTCTGCTTTAACTCTAGAGCATGTTAAACATTTGCCAACATACTCAGCGATGATTGCCTTCATGTTAGGCCACCAATAGAGTTTCTTTAGATCCTGATACATCTTGTCAGAACCTGGGTGAATGGAATACTTCGATTTATGGGACTCATGCATGATCAAGTCTCTCAGATTACCAAAGAGTGGTAACCAACTTTGATTCTTGATACATCGGGTTCCATTAGGACGTATTTCAAATGATTTGTCCATTCCTCGTAAGTTTTCAGCCTTGATGTTTTCTTCTTTGAGTGCTTCAGTTTGAGCTTTGAGAATTTGTGAGGGTAAGTTTGGATGAATGGTCATATATATCGATCTAAACTGGAGTGGTTTTCCGACTTAAGGCATCTGCTACGACATTTGCCTTTCCAGGATGGTAGCAAATTTCACAATCGTAATCTGCAAGCAATTCTAGCCAACGGCGTTGTCTCATGTTCAACTCTTTCTGATCAAGGATATGCTGAAGACTTTTATGATCAGTGAACACAGTACATTTGGTGCCATACAGATAGTGTCTCCAAATTTTAAAAGCGAACACTACTGCTTCTAGTTCGAGATCATGAGTGGTATAGTTTTCTTCATTAGGCTTAAGTTGTCGGGATGCATATGCAATAACCTTCTCTCTTTGCATTAACACCGCTCCCAGACCTTGATGGGATGCATCATAGTAAACAACAAAATCGTCATTTCCTTCTGGTAATGCTAAGATTGGAGCTTCACATAGCTTCTGTTTTAGCAGTTGAAAAGCCGATTCTTGGTCTTCGCCCCAGATATACTTCTTGTTTTTCTGGGTTAATTCAGTCAAAGACTTTGCAATCTTCGAGAAATCTTTGATAAATCTCCGATAATAACCGGCGAGTCCTAAGAATTGACGTATTTCTGTGGGTGTAGTAGGAGATGTCCAATTCTTAACTGCTTCAATCTTGGCGGGGTCAACATGAAGTCCTTGACTATCAATTAAGTGTCCAAGAAATTGCACGATACGAATCCAAAAATCACACTTGGAGAACTTGGCATACAACTTCTCTTTCTTGAGTAATTCTAGGATTATTCTCAGATGATTTGCGTGCTCTTCTTTGTTACGAGAGTAGATAAGAATATCATCGATGAACACTATTACGAATTTGTCCAAGTATGGTTTACACACACGGTTCATGAGATCCATGAATACAGCAGGTGCGTTAGTTAAACCAAATGGCATTACTTGAAATTCATAATGTCCGTATCTTGTTCTGAAAGCAGTCTTGGGAATATCTTCATCCCTGACTCTCAGTTGATGATAGCCTGATCTTAAGTCAATCTTCGAGTAGACACTCAAACCTTGAAGTTGGTCAAATAAGTCATCAATCCTGGGTAATGGGTACGGTTCTTTTGGTAAGTTTATTCAAACTCCGTTATCGATACACATTCTGAAAGATCTGTCTTTTTTTTAACAAATAAGACCGGAGCTCCCCAGGGTGAAGTTACTCAGTCGTATAAAACCTCGGTCTGCTAACTCTTGAAGTTGGTTAGATAGTTCTTGCATTTCTGAAGGAGCTAATCTATAAGGTGCTCGGCTACAGGTGCCGCTCCTGGAATTAGATCGATTTGGAATTCTACTTGGCGAACGAGAGGAAGGACCATGTAGATATTCAGAAAAACTTCACGAGAATCTCTGACTACTGGGATATCTTCTAGTCTTTTCTCGTCTGACTTATTATCCATTACTTGGATTATGAAAACTTGACAACCTCGGATATATATCTTTCGGTTTTTATACAGGATATGAGACTTAGTCGGGTTTTTCACTTGGTACCTCTAATGATTAAAAGTTTTTTTTAAAACCGTTTGATTAGTGGACCGTGGATGAATTTCTCGTCACAATAATTCTAGCATGATACTTGATTCCAATCCATTACCATTGATGTCGTCGAAACTACCGAAGTTTGATCGGCATAAGATCCAATTTTGAAGGTTGGTTTAACAAGTCAGAGTTGCACCCTGATTAACGGTGTTTATGATTAATCTAAGTTTCCGTCAGATTTTGATATTGTAAAAGGTATCTATGTAATGGTGGAATATTTAGCATAGATGCAAGAGATATGGATACGAAGCCCTTTTTTTTTTTTTTTTTTCTTTTTTTTCATCGACTCTAGATCTAAAATAATACTGCTAGCTGATGTTGGTTTAGAAGGAACATACCCATGACTACGTTCGGGTCTTGGTGAGCATTCCTATCCCTCAACATATAGGCTCTTCCCTAGGCATTGTTGTTGGTGGTCTTTTGGCATTGATTTGCATAATGCTCTTTCTCTCCACAGGCATGACAAGTAACTGTCACTGGTAGCAGATTACTTCAAGTGGCTAGCCCCGCCCCCCCGCCCCCCCATCTGTTTTACAGTTTCTTAGTCAGATGGTCCACCTTGTTACAAGTATTACACTTAACAGTGCAAGGTCCTGTGTGATGCAGAGTACATTTCTTACACAGGGGACGGTTTCCAATATACCTATTGTTTTTTGTTGGAGTGACAGCATAAGACCCGAAGGTTTCTTGTCTTCTCTTCTGTTGTAGTTGGTGATTATTGTAACGGTTGTTGGTGTTGGTGTTACGGTAGTTGTTGTTGTTGTTGAAAGTTATTCTATCGTCAAACTTTTGTTTGTGATCACTTGATACTTGTACCGGAGTGTGCTTTGTTACCTGATCCATTAGCCTCTAGGCTATGTTAATGGCTTCCTCTAGAGTTTGAGGTTTAGAGGCGGTAACATTCCCTTCAATACTTCGAGGCAATCCCCCGATGAAAACTTCCATCATTTTTTCAGAATCTGGCACCATAGTGGGGCATAAGGTTTCTAATTCCAGGAATCTTCTCACATATGTCTTGAGATCATTCCCCTTCACAGTCAGATGGTAAAATTCGTCTTCCATCTTCTGGACCTCAGTTCGGGGACAATATTTCTTTATCAAAAGCTTCTTGAATTCAACCCAGGTAATCTTGTAAGCTTCTTCTATCCCAATAGGTTGGGCAAAAGAATTCCACCAGGATAGAGCTTCTTCAGTTAAAGTACCAGTAGCAAACTTCACCTTGCAGTCTTCGGTACAGTTGCTACGGGAAAACACTGATTCAGTTCGCTCAAACCAGCGGATAAGTCCAACAGCTCCTTCCGTACCTTTGAAGTTGATAGGTTGGCAGCTCATGAACTCTTTGTAGCTACACTTTCTTGCTACATGAGCTTCTCTTTCTCCGGTGTTCCTATTGGTATTGTCAGCATTTGCCATTGTTGCAGCTTGTGCTTCCAGAGCTGCGGTAACACTGTCAGCAACTAGTTTCCTGATGGCAGCTTGAGTCATGGCTGGTGCTTCAGATGTTGATGTCCTTTTGGGAGGCATTCTATCAACATAAGACAACACGTAATAAGAATGATATCACAATTCTTTCCTTAAAATGCGTAAGGTTCAAAAATAAACATTGTCACAATAGTGATATCATAGATACTTATTTGATATGAATTCTAACAAGTATCTAACTTATTAGTTTATTTTCTAGGGGTTATGGTAAGATTCATAATGATGAAGACGGAGATGAAATATAGGACACATAATGAATATGAAACGGGATCACCATTATATTATATCATGAACGACTTGCCTTTGTACTGTACATAGTCAAAATTTGACAAGTGTTGTTATTTATACCACACATCCTGTGGCTAGGTTCTATCAAAAGCTATAACTAGTATCTAATGAATAAAGTAGATCCGCTGGTCCCTTCCTGGCTGTTTTTTGTGTTCATAGATTGCTCAGAAGACTTTCCTTATTTGCTTGGTGACTGAACCTAGATCCTTTTTTTTTCCTCGGATAATTTGTTCTAGTATTGCAATCATGAAGCGAGCCAGAGAAATCTTGTTGTTATTTCCCAATTGCGTCTTTGAAGTTTAGCAATTTGGAGTATGGGACTATCGGAGTTCAGCTTTCCAGATTGTCAAATCTTGTTGTATGATCACCCGGTCATTTCCAAGACCTTCTATTTTGTCTTCTATGTGCTCAATGTGCGTTCGAGAGAGATTTCATCTAGACAATTCAAAATTTCCTCAATTTGCTCCTCGTAACATTCTAGACTTGTCTTACGAGAGCTTTCTCCTATCTCAAATGCTTGAGGCAGGGCAGAAGTAGAGGAGGATGATCTGTCATGACCTCGTTTCTTAAGTGGCAATAATTTCTCAAGAAGAAAGAATTCTTGAGGATTAAACAATGGAGATAGCATTGAAGATGGAGGCACAATAGTTGATCGTGGAATAGGTGATTTTTTAGCATATTATGCATGCATGACCTTCATATAAGGGTCATCATGAAAAAGTGAAAGAGTTGGTGAAGCTATTGGAACTAAACCAAATGAGTTATTTGAAGAGCTAGAATAAGTTTTTCCCGGTGAAGCTGGGACATAGTCCGGGGAAGCCGGGATATAGTCCAGAAAGTTGGAGGAAAAAGCATTCTCAATATTGGAAGTAGGGTGGCTGGGAGAAGACATCGTTCTGTTAACAATCCAATGGTAAATAACATAAGTTATTTATATAATAATATAATAGTTATATACTTTACAAACTATTCCGGAAGATATAGTGGCACGGAGGACTTTCTTGGATGGAAAAAAGAAAAGTAGTTATAGTTAAAGTTTCAACCTTGTTCTCTATAAACCTGGCTCTGATATCAATCTATAACACCCCCATTTTTGACATATAGCAGCGGAAGCTAATCTGGGGTATTATTTCATAGTATAACAGTCATAATCATAGAAAATGACTCGAAAGAGACGTTTTTAAAAGATAAGTTATCATTTATTATTTCATCAAAGTTTTTACAAACACAGGTCCCAAAATCTACATGAAAACATAAAGTTTGAATGATAACAGTTTAGCCATCTTCAATTCCATGCCACTCCATTCCATAAGATGTTTAGTTACCTGAGATAAATATGTTAAAAAGTCAACAAAATGGTTGAGTGAAATTCATAGGTTTATGGTAAACAGTTTGAATACAAGTTCAATAGTGGGTTACGTTGTTATACACCCATAAGTGTAATAATTTCAATGAGTACAATTATTATGGAAAACAATATTATTGCGTCTAAGCTCATGGCACTCAAACTGACTAGTGTATATATCAATAATGATATATATAATTATAATGGCCCCAGAGTAGGTAATTTCCATATACCTATGAGTTTCAAATATAGTGCATTTGGTTACCAATCCGATTAACACAAACGGGATTCGTCAATCCCGATAGATCTATCTACAATATTCGCGTTCACTCGTAAGTGATTAATGGTCCATGATGGTGGGGGTCTTTTGGCATAAAGGAACTTAGACAACAGATGCAATAATATATCAGGATAACATACATTTAAAAAACACTTGTATTCATGGTTTATAGCATGTATCCCCCTCGCGAGTTTATGAAACATTTAAAAGAGTTAAATGCGAGGCTATGAACTCACCTTAACAGTACAGGGAAATCTAATTGATGGAAAAAGTATATCAAGTAAAAGTAACTGTCATACCCCTAGACAGGGCCTGGACGGAATTCGTGTCTGATGGCGTGACGTCATAACAATCCGAACACAAAGCAATAAAGAACGACCACTAATCATGGACGTTTGAAAAATAGTTGTACTCGTGCCATCATAATTCAGAGGTCATGTAGTAAACTTTGAGGAGCCAGGACACTTTAAATCGTAAATCCAGCAAACTCGTCAAAACGTATACCCAAATGAAACTCCTTACATGAAGCTCCCTAGTAACGTGATACGATAAAATTTTAACCCCCCCCCCCCGCCCCCCCTCCCCCCTCTTTAAAAAAAAGTTAGCTCGATGTAATTACGTTAATATATATAGCGTATTGTTTTATAATGCGTCGATTGTTGATTAATAACGATAAATGTGTCGGGTTTTCATAAAATCGAGTCTAATAATATTAATATATATTTTTATAATTTGTATAAAAATAGGGAGATGATATGCACACCACACAAAGTGATGTGCACACCACAAAATCACATGTGTGATGCATATGATACAACACCACATATGCATTTTTGTGGTGTGCACATCACTTTGTGTGGTGTGCAATTCGACTCCCATAAAAATATTATATTTACTATTTTAAGTTTTTAAAATAGGCAATTATATACCTTGGTTTATAAATCTTTTACAAACTTTAGTACTTTATATATAACGTATTATAATTAAAACCTTTAACTTTAAAAACTTTGGCAAATAGGTCCTTATAGTTATACTTTATAATAATGACATTTTAGCCCCTTTAGTTTAAATTTTAGAAATTTATATATATACCCCTATGCCATGTGAAATATTTGCAATAAGAAGTCCAAAAAGTCATGCGAGCTTATTTTAGGGATTTCAAATGTTATTTGTTAGGATATCATTTCATCACCTCAAACACAAAAATAAGAAAATAGATTTTAGAGAGAGAAAGTAAAAAACAAAGAAAAATGGTTACTTGTTTCACAAAAGAAAAATGAGAAGCAACACCCTCTCCACACTTGGAGAGGGCTTTAAATAGCTACAAGGATGGACTATTCTTGTAGGCTTTGTGTTGGGCCTCGGTTCATAGAACAATTGGGTCTTGAGCCCGACAACTAGGCCTACTTGCCTTAATAAACTCCCGAAAACTACGTTTTCTATACAAGCTCCAGGATTGTTAATGGACATCACTTTACTAAATATCACGGCTAACAATCTCCCCCTAAGGGGTGGTCATTCAATTGTGGATCACTTCTTGTGACGTCTTGAGTCTTGGAGCCTTGTATTCTTGGGAATTCCTTTTGAAGATCCGTTTGCATGCTTGTGATCTTGGATCTTGATCTTTAACTTGATATACTTTGACAAAATACTGATATCGTGGTCTTTGGCCTTGATTTGTCTTGACTACTGAGATCACTAAATCTTTATCCTTGAAACTTTATGCCGCCTTGCGATCTTGTGTCTCCACCCTCATGCTCAAGATCTTGAAAGCTTGCTAACAATCTCCCTCAACATTTTCTTTTAACATGATTACTTGTACCACAAAATGTTCTTATGAGGAAGTGCTTGTTCATCAGAGATTGCGGAAGACTTTGATAGTTTGAGCTTTCATCATGTATTAATCTTTGTGGATTGAGCATGAGGTCTTGAATCTTGACTCGTCATGGACTAGAAGCTGCTACCGTCAGGAAAACCTGCAAGTATAGGTTAGAGATAAACATATATGGACGAAAGTGTCTTTGTCACTTCGTCGAATATGGTTGCAATAACCACGGTTCCCCGTTAATCAGTATAAATACTGCCTGTGATCAGGTAGAATTCAAAAGAATCTCCTTGACAGGGTTTCGCAGCTGCACTAGCCGTTCTCGTTACCGGAGCGTCTCAAAGCAGACAACACAGTAAGAGTGAATCAGATAGTTACTATCTTTCTGATTGAGTCGTCAATTCATATTACTGGAACAAGTTTGATTCATGTAGAATCGCACCATCGTTTCTTTCCAGTTGACACAAGTTTGATTCATATAGAATCTCGCAAGTCACCTACCAAGAGCTTGTTTGATGTTGGCTCAAGAAGGATTTCCATCTTCACTGTGAATACTAAAGAGTATCACTCTGATGTTCTGGAAATTATCACAAGGATAATGCGTAGGACTTAATGATACCAAATGTTGTATAATGATGTACAACATTTTGTATATTGGACTTTGTGTTCTAGTGAGATTTTTAATGGATCTGTTGGCTTTTTTTTTATTTCTTTTATTTTTTTTTTTTTTTATTTTTTTTTTTTTTTTTCTAGACTCTATAAGTGCACATTTGTTATTTGGTAATCGGAGGCTGGAGCGGACTGCCACCTTTTCAATATCAACGATCTCGGAATGAGAAAGCCGATAGAAATGTGTTGATCTCCGTGAGAAATGAAACAGAAATCTTTTGAGAGATTCTGAGTGGGTAAGGAGGGTTGTGCATTGCATCACTGGGTCCATGATGACTTGACTTCAATATCAGATCAATTTGTGATTACGATAGATTATGCATTGACGGTTTCTGCCTAAGGTTGTATGGTAGGGCTTCTTTCTTTTCACCATATTACTTACAATACTTTTTCATTCTTCACCCTCAGTGATACTTTTTATGTGTTTTTTTTTTTTTTTTCCCCCTTGGTTTTTGTTCTTATGACTAGAACCTTTGTTGGGTTTATTCCCGCATAGCTCCATCTCAGTCGGCACTATTCCTTATTCTCAATTACTCCTGTTTTCATCATACCTAGGACTTCTACTCTATCTAATGGAGTGGTTCCTAGGGTAGTCCCTACGGTTCTGGCTTGGATCATGGTACGTATATACCTACAGTAACCCGCCTTATAACTCCTGAGAATAGCAGTTGGTCGGTCTTTGAGATCTGCATGAAGATCCATAAAACCATTTGATGAAAAAATTATTCAACGTGTCTGAGTAAATCATTTTGTAGACCATGGAGAGTTTATCTAGAGTTACAATACGCTCCTCTACACATTTGCACCCATATTATGAAAGAGTGTTGCCACATGCGAGGTTTAGGAATGCACTTATAGATTTGATAGATCGTGTCCATTATTAATCCGTATTGATCAAATTATAATCACGATTCTCCCTCAAAAAATTGCCAGATGTGTTTCATTTTTGACAATTACGTGAAAATATTACAAAACAAGATTAATGTCCGGAATTCACATGAGCCTAACATAGTCTGGGGAGAACAGGGTGCATGCAGTATGTATCATATTATTATACTCCCCCTAATTATAGAATAGATTGAAAAACTTGGAGTGGGAGTTTGTTGAGCACGCAATTTTGAAAGAATTTGAAATTTTCTTTTTGAGAATATCTTGAAAAATTGTGCTCAACAGGAAAATATGTGAGATATATCAGATGAACCATCATTTTCCTTAAAAACTTCTCTTGAGCATTCAAAACTTTGAATGTTTATATGACATTGCTCAAGACCGAGAAGATATGAGCTTCCCGTTGTTTAGGATAAATGTACATAAATGAACATTTTCCTTTCTTTGGAGACCGAGTCCTAAGCTGACATTTACTTAGAAGTCGTAGAGAAAAAAATGAAAGGACATGTTTTGAAAGCATTTGAAACTCTCGCTCGAACTTCATTTATTCACCTGTGTTAATATTAATCAACATTTCTAGGTGCGCAAATGTTATCGATTGTCGAGAGACATGTCGGAGAAGATTCTTTTTGTATTTTTTGAAATTTTTTGATTTTGTATTTTGCTTTATAGGTTTTATATTTTTATATTTTGTTTTTCTTGGTTTTATATTTTTGTATTTTGTTTTTCTGATAAAATATATACCAAGGCGACGAACCAAATAGTTGAATCGGTCTACTGGAAGAGCTTTGGTGAAGAGGTCGGCCAGTTGGTAATCCGTCTTGACAAAATACAGTTCAATTGTACCCTTTTCCACGTGTTCCTTTATGAAATGGTAGCGGACAGCGATATGGCTATGGCTGATTTCGAATCACAGTAGATTGGAATCTTGTTGAAGTTAAAGCCATAGTCCATTAACTGTGTCCGCATCCAAAGGACTTGGGCACAGCAAACGGATAGAGACACATATTCTGCTTCCGCG
>BQNB010046721.1:0-43543 GCA_026074375.1 Tanacetum coccineum
TTAAGATTATGTAATGAATAGTGTTTTACTATTCATAACAGCTATAAAATCGTTTTTATACTTTTAATTAATGTAAAACCCGTTTTAGTTGTATCTTATTCGTTATAGCTCCATTTTTAGCGATTCTTTCGAACACGTTCTCATAATTGAAAGTTTTATCATATTGTTGATGTTTACAAAGTATAAGTTTCTGCCATGAATAGTAACATTTTATAAAATTTGTTGTATAAAGTATTTAGTGTCGTAAACTCGTAACTAGTGTATCTTCTTCATTATTAATCCGTTTTTCGAGTTTCTTATCATTTTGGAATCCTTATGAGATGTACTACCTTTATAAAACATAATATGGCTACTTCCAAATTCGAATCAAAACAGAAGGTTTGAGGTTTTGTGATTTAGACATGTTTTAAGCTTGATTTTTGTACTATTAAGCTTCAACACCTTATTACAACTACTTCACAATATTTCTATCTTATTTTTTACATATATAAAGTCCATTAGATCATACTTTACTCAAGTGTGTTCAAGATAACAAGTTTAACTATCATTTTCATTTGTAACTCATAAGTTAACTTTTAGAAACCTTAATTTGCTCATAAACATGTTTATACTTAAACAACATGTTCAAACACTTATACATCCCTTTTAACATAATATTAGCATCCATGTGACATGTAAATAAGTTCGTAAAATATTAATCATAAGTAAATATTCATTCTACATATTCAAAAGTACCCTAGATGGTGATATAACTAAGTAAAGCATATGAACACCTAAAATCTTAAATATGAATAGATTATGCTTTTGATATAACCTTGTGTGGATGAGTAAAGATAAGAATAACAATCACACCCTTGTGATTAAACCTCTTGGCTTGAAAAATTAGGATGAAACCCTAATTTTTCCCAAGTAACGTATATACATATATACGTATTTATATATATACGTATATATATATACGTATATATATACGTATGTATATATATACGTATGTATATATATATATATATATACGTATATATATATATATATACGTATATGTATATATATACGTATATGTATATACGTATATATATACGTATATATATATACGTATATATATACGTATATATATATATATATATATATATATATATACGTATATATATATATGTATATATATATATATGTATATATATATATATATGTATATATATATATATATATATGTATATATATGTGTATATATATATATATATATATGTGTATATATATGTATATGTATATATATATATATATAGATATATATATGTATATGTGTGTATATATATATATATATATATATATATATATATATATATATATATATGTGTGTGTGTGTATATATATATATGTGTATGTATATATATGTATATATATGTATATATATGTGTATATATATATATATATATATAGTTGTTGTAAAGTTTTGTATATTTCTGTTGGTTACGTGATATAAAACCAACTAGTTGGGGATGGTGTACCTATAAGCCATCCATATGATTTTGAAGGTTGGGCTAGTATGTCATTTTAAAGACGGGACTTCATTATTACATCCAAGACTTGCCCATTATCATGATCAGATTTTCACACTTGGATACTTGGATTGCTGGATGGACGGTAGCCGGTTATGGCAACCTTAGATTATTTAGACTATTTGTTTTGTGTATTTTGTTTAACACTAATTAAATGTGTATCTCATGTCTTATCCTACCCTTTGCAATAATTCTGACCTTTATCCTGCTCGAGTTAAGGAGTGAGCAATCACATGTGTCTCGTCCATGGATTTGGCTAAGCATGTGTTGTTTTGTCGCCTTTTCTGGATCAGTGCTATAGGAAAAAGAATCAATCACCTGTTTAAACCTGTGTGCGTCACCCATGTTGCCTTTATGAGCTGTTTAGACCCTAATTCTAACTGGTGCAGATTTGTGTACTTTTCAAGCTTACGATAGAATACATGCTATGACAGTGTAGTTGAGTGATCACCTCGAAAATAAAACACTTAGACTAGTAAGAGAGTTTAGTGATTTTGATCCCCTTTTCGTGAGGTGTTCGACTTTGATGGTTTCTAGCATAAGTAAATTATGAATTCATTTCTCTAAGTTAAATTAGAGAAATCTTTTTATGAATTATTCTAATAGGTCTCCTTCAGGGCAAGTAGATGTCAAGTGGGGGGATATTTGATAACATCAAATAGTTAATACTTTTTGGTATCAAAATCCCTATCAAAATGCTTGTAATTCTTGTTTAAATGCTTGGAAAAGATACTTAATCACTTCATATTTTATTTACAGGAAGAACACGAGCATTAGAGCAAGAGACACGGGATTTGGACGGGGGAAAACAAGCAAATGAAGATGCTCAAAGCTAGTTACGGCATAACCACCCCGTAGGAGTTACGCCGTAACCAAAATGAATGAAGGAATGAGTCATCACCATAGTTATGGCATAACAATGACAATACTGTTACGTCACAACTTGCCACTTTGAAGAAGGATGACGTATCCTAGTCACCATTACGGTGTAACCACGGCGTTACGGTTATGTCGTAACCCTTTTTAAGCCTGGATTTTGGATGCCCACATCAGCATGGTTACGCCGTAACCCACTACATTAGTTATGGTGTAACCAACATGAAACTTATAAATAGAGCTCTCATTCAGCACATTCGACATCAAGCCGCCCACCACAGTATCAAGGGGCAAACCAAGCTTCCATAAGTCGAAGAATTGCACCAGAAGTCTAAGGGAGAAGTCACTTTACTAAATTTTGTATTTAATCGTTCATACGCGCATAATGTAAGGCTAGTGATGATTCAATCCATGATGAAGTCTAAGGGAGAAGTCACTTTACTAAATTTTGTATTTAATCGTTCATACGCGCATAATGTAAGGCTAGTGATGATTCAATCCATGATTCCTTTCATTTACTCTTGTTGTATTGTTACCATGAGCGGCTAAGCACTTCTAGTGATGGCCTAGTTATGAATTTACTATTGTTATGTTGAATGTTCCTATTTAATTATCGCTTTATTAGATATTCTAATTATTTGTCATTGACCCTGAGTTTTAGTAGTGTTAAGGGTGGTTTAGATCCTGTTAGTTCTGTTATTAGGCTAACTAGTTGAACATGGGGTTAACAGGGTACTAGGGTAGGTTGGCTTTATCCCTAGTGTATAAATTTATCAAATTAATGCATCTATCACATTAAACACTTATAAAGCGTAGGAACTCTTTTAGAGAGGGTTTATAATCTATCTAGGTTATAGACAGGTCTTTAGGATAGTTGGGGTTTAATCACTACAACTTGGATGCCCTACCTTTGTGACTTGCAGGGGATTTGGGATCGCCAAGAAGTATAGGGCAGACCTCAAATGCTAATTCGGGTCTGTTGATATTAGAACCACTAATAAAACGATATATAAACATTGCACTAGGAAACATGTCATAGCATTAGTAATGAAATATCTATGTTAGCACGCATTTCTCCCTGGCTGTTCTCAAATCATTTACTTTTCGCATTTATTTTCTGTTAAGATCTTAAATCAATTTCAAACAATTTTCAAAACTGTGACACAATCAAGTTAAAACTATTAAACTTAGCTCTTGGGACGATCTCAGATTTACCAAGTCCTGCATTACATACAATCGGGTTCTCTGCCCATTAGTGCGTGTAGACATCGGCGGACGGGTTTTATAAATTTTAAACGTGAAAATTATTTAAAACAAATAACGCATCAATGGTTTACTTCCAGCTAACCTGTAACTACTCCTATTCTTGAAAATACAATTTGAATCATAAAGAGTGTCACACCCCGTTAGTGGCGGAAACATGGGATGCGACAATATCGTTCATCGCACAAGATACAAGATCATACAATTTGCAATTTACAAAGAAAAGAAATTTGGGTTTACATAAATTTTACAAGTTAAGACTTGACAATAAAATAAACAAAACCCATCTTGACCCAGTCCCTTTGGGTATCATCTTTGCTCTTCTAACATCATTCATATACCTTTAATTGACACACATGAAAATGATACTCAAAAACATCAACAATAATGTTGGTGAGCTCGTAGGTTTGACCTTAAACCCAAAAGCTGTGCCAATATCTCAAAACAATAGACAAAAGTGCAATATGATAGTGAATATATGATAAACACCCATGACTTAGCATCCTTACTAATCATGTAAAACTCGACCTAGCGTACCCACTAGTCAAACCATCCTAGCATCACCGCTAGTTCGGTAGCAAATATGTCACTTACGCACCTAAATGGCCTACCAGCTGGAGCACTATATTAGGGCACGACCCAAAACCAAAACCCTTTCCATGACACGCAGTACATGCAAGTAAAACCAAAACCCTTGTCGTGCCAAACACAGTACAAGCAAGTAAAATCACATCACATATACTCACATAGCAATCATAAGCACATAATTGTCCCAAAAACAAAACCACGTTTCGCACAGTCAAATTTCAAAACAGTTCAAACACATTTGAGTATCATTTTCCCCCAACGGAAAAACAGTAGAAAAAATGAGGCTACGAGAACGCACCTCAATAGCAAATATGGCAACTGTAAAAATCTCAAACTCAAGGCACAAATAATCTCAACGCAAGCGCACAGCAGTACCCGGCCACGACCTAATCATTTACGATACTTAATTAATGTTTGTATAAAGTTTTCTTATTGTACAAGTATTCATCTTTACTCACACCAAAATTCTCAATTCAGTTACAAAACCTCTTTCCTTATCACAAAAACTTTTACTCTTTATCTCAAAATCATTATCTCATATCAAAATCGTTATCTTATAACCAAAACTGTTATCTTTTACCAAAACTGTTATCTCATAACCAAAACCGTTATCTTTTACCAAAACCGTTATCTCATAATCCAAACTGTTATATTTTACCAAAACCGTTATCTCATAACCAAAACCGTTATCTTTTACCAAAATCGTTATCTCATAACCAAAACCGTTATCTTTTACCAAAACTGTTATCTCAAAACCAAAACCGTTATCTTATACCAAAAACGTTGGGCTAAGTGTGACATCAACATAATTTATCCAAAACCTCGATCACTGTTGAAACGGGACGAACGATCAAACAATCCAAGAAAATCTGACGAGAAATAAGTGGGAGTTCGAAGATCGAAAATATATAGATAAACATCTCCGATCGAAAATAAACGAATAAACACCTCCGCAATGTTTGTATACATATACTTAAATATACTTATAATAATAAAATAATAATATTTTATTATTTTTGTCTCTTTATCGGCTCAAAACGGTAATTATAAAACCTTGTCATTTTAACATAACCACGCTTGATCGTTAAATCTCGACACTTAAAGTTTATTAAAAGTCACGTTTCGTCCTTTAACCGAATCAACAAAAAATAAGTTTTCACAATATTTTATAAGTGTAAGATTTTTACAAAATTTTGGCATGACCCGTTCGTTTATACAACATTTTCTAAGATTTTAAAATCTTAATTCTAACACTTTTCCCAAATTCTCAAGTCCAAATAATTTTCCCAATTCTCACCAATCCTCCGACTAAACGCCAAATTCTATATCCCAAAAATACTTTAACAAAAGGCATTTTCCTCCATCGACTTTCAATATTGACACGAAACATGTTTCACTTTAAAAATCCACTTTAAACGTATTAAACCACTAGTTTTCGCTTATTAGGCCTTAAGGCCCAATAAAGATCCAAAACGTTTTTACTAAGTGTTAAAAATCTGTTTTATTATCTTAAACTCGATGCCAAAATATATAAGTTCACAATATAAGTTAGAAAATCATTATAAGCTATAAGTTAATAATATTCCATAACCAAAATAAGCCGAAACAAATAAGTAGAAACCAAATAAGCCGAAACAAATAAGCCATAAACTATAACAATTATAAGCCGAAACAAATAAGCCATAAGCTATAACCAATATAATCCGAAACAAGTAAGCTATAAATAAGCCGAAAATAAGCCCAACATAAAAGCCAAAACCAAGCTAATGGGCCAAGCCCATCAACCTTTTTCTTCTTCTTTTATTTCTTGTTGGTCCGAAACAACAATAAGCTCAAAAAAATCAAATAAGCTCAAACTAAGCTTATTTTTAAGAATCTTTCAAAATAAGCCCAAAAATACTTTGACAAAATTATAAAAATACCACCACAACCAAAATATTCAAACTTTTGACCCTTGTTTCCTTTTGTTTAAATTTGACGCAAACAAACACCCCTTTTTATACACTTTTCGTTTTCAAGAATTGATTTTTTATGACGATCGACTTGTACATGTATTAAGGACACCATAATAAGCATGAAGTACACTTAAATCAAATTAAAAAAAATTACAAATTTTGCGAGTTCGGTTCGGTTTTGACGCAAGAAGGAGAGACCCAAAAACCTTTTTCTATAACACGTGTCTATCTAATAACGACCAACTATCGATCTTTTAACCCAGTGTTCTTAGAAATCTTCAAAAATCAATGTTTCTTGTTGTTTTGGTGATCGTCCGAAAATGAGAGGGTAAGGGAGAGAGTATTTTTTTGTTTTGCTTGATTTCAAAATGAGAAATGAAAGAATGTCTGAGGTTATGACAAAAAGTGGTACCATGCATGGACAACAAAGGCTAAAAATGTGCCTTGTTGTCTCCTTCTTGTTACACACAAATCTCAAATGGGGATCTAGGGGGGTTTCAGGTTCATCTTTTCATGTCGGGTTTCAGGTTCATCTTTCCATTTAGACGTTGTCGGCCGGGTGAGGACCGAAAACATAAATTTTGTTTAGAAACCCAACCGAACCATCCACATAAGTGTAAAAACATTTTAAATCCCTAAATAAGCTTTGTCAAAATTGACTTGCTCAAAATTATACTTTAACGACCGTTACAGTCTTTTTACCGAATTTCAAGAAAATGACTGTTTTCTGACAACTTTCAAATCACACACCAACAATTTACGTTTTAAACCAACATTTTCAAAATCATGAATTTATTAAATAAATAAGCTCATTACACACTTCCGAATCACTTAAACTTATTCCCAAATAGATTGTCGTGCTGGTACGCGCTGCGTGACGATTTTCGGGGATCACGGGAAAGCTTCCCGGAATTATTTAAAATACCAACCAAATACTCTGAAATGGAAAGACGAATCAAAAGTGATCCTCTCTCGAAATTCAAGACTCCTCCAAAAATCATGGTTAAACCGTAACCGTTTTACGCAAAATAGTCAACTGAAGTCAACTTTTCAGCTTTCATTGGAAAAACTAACAAGGTCGAAAGACTTCAAAGTATGAAATTATAATATTTTATAATACTTAAACGTGGATAAGTTACCGGTTATCACAGCCTAACCCCCTTAAAGGAATTTCACCCTGAAATTCAACTCACTATCGAATCACAACTTCGAACACGGAAATTCCATTCCTGACGTTCACATTAGTTTCAAATTAGGGTTTAGTCTTTTCAGCAAGTTTCTTCCGATTCCTTTAAAGACAAAGTTTTTTTTCACAGTCCAATTCCTACACTTTCTCATGGTTAATCTACGCCCGTTCATAAAATCATGATAGTCTTTCCTACTATCTCCTTAGATTCACAATTTTTTCAAACTTAGGTCACACAGTCATAGTCGAGTGTCTGAATACGATCCAATCCTCGATGTGACGACTATTATATCATATTTGACACCGCCCAAATTTTTGGTTATTCAACCAATGGGACTAACCTTACAGGGTATGCGTCTTGTGCAATACGACTCACACTTTACTTTCTCAAGAACGTCTACTGTTCTTTTGCCAACACTCACTCAAAATCCCCAAGTAAACCCTACTTGGTCAAAAACTCTAGGCTCTACCTTTCTATGAAGACCATTTCATTGTCTGGACCTCATCATTATTTGCTTTAAACTTTTTCAAAATCAATCCTACTCAACGAGTACCTTAAATCTTACTTTACTTAGATAGGTCAAGATACCTCTCAAAAGCTTACACACGAAAAAGTATGATCAGGTTTCAAATTTGATTCACTACAATTCCTTATAACTTTCCCCGTAACCATTCACGGTCTCTCACCTTTCTATTAGCCTTTCTAACGTAACGGTATAATCGATCAACTCGAATATATTTCAAGTTTACTGAATATACCAACTAAATCGTACACTAACCTTCACAAGGAATGGGTGTCCGCCCTAATACGAGCGACACATTGTAACACATCCACGCATGGGTAACTGTGCTCACCAACACTGATCTTATCTATCCAACCGATAATAACACAAAAATACTGCTAATCACTAATTTTTTTTCAAAATATCAAACAAAATTTCCTTCACTATTATAAAAACTATTTTAATACAAATTATCTAACGACTAATAAGGATTAGTCATAACTACCATTACTTAAAAAAAACTTTTCTAATCATAATACCGACACTAACGACGTACTCAGTTTAGTGATATAAACAAACTACTAATCAATATCCCATACATCTTAACATCTCCTACGGCTCCTGCCCTATCCTCATACTAGCAACAATCTCAGCCAAATCCAACCGTGCATGCCTCTCCTCGGTGATCTGTAATTGCAAATCCCGGTTTTCCATCTGCGTATCACTAATGGCATGCCACATAGTTGCTCTTTGTGTATACGTCTAACCTGTCCATGACTCCAAGGCTAATACTAGTCTCTAAATCGCTTCAAAAGTTACTACAACCCTCTCTTGCTCATGCTCTAGGATCCTAAGTCGATATCTCTAGGAGAAGATCTCATCCTTGACTACCCCTGACCTAGTAAACAACTCCCCTATATCCCTATCATACCTCTCAAATAAAGCAGGTGATAGCTCCCTTAATCGTACCGTATGATCATGAATCAATCCCTCTTGCATCTCAACCTGGGCTCCTAACTCAGTCAAAAATATCTCAGTCTCAGCCGTAGCGGGTGAAGCTACAAGCGATGGAACGGTTTGTGGTATCGTGGGTGATGAAATAGGAAAAGGAACGATAGAAGGTGCTGGAGAAATACGAAGTGAAATAGACGACCACTCAGGAGATGGCTGTGTCTGAACAAGTGATGCTGGTGGTGGGTAAGCAGGAACATCAATGTAAGCCCTACCATCCTCTAGGTCTATCCATGTAGTGAATGTGGGCTGCCTAAGTGCCAACACTCTCTCTGGTCTCTCAGGCTCTAGTACGGATCCAAAACCCTAACCTACTTCGAATACACTAGGCATTTGGCCCTCCCTCGACGCTATCCCCTGACATCTCAATACCCTATAACCCAATCCTAGAGGCTCACTTATGGCTGTCTCCACAACTGGGGCTGCCCGCTGCTGACCCCTAGGTACAGCCTCATCCCCTCCTAAACCAAGACTCTCAACTATCATAACGGGACCCTCGTCCCCCGCAGCAAGACCCTCGTCCCCTGCAGCAGGATCCTCGTCCTCTGCAGTAGGACCCTCGTTCTCTACGTCCTCGCTCTCACTATCAAAATCTGAACTCTCCTCTACCTCCTCATCTTCGTCCTCCTCATCCTCCTCTTTATCATCCTCTACTAACTCAGCTGTACCCCGAGAACGCTTCCGTAAAGGAAGGTCTAGTGGTGATGATGATGGTGAAGTCTTGTAAGAGGACCTAAACCTCTTACAAAACACTGAATCGGACATAGTTGCCACCTCTGCTATACAGGCAAAGTGGCCAGGTGACATCGCAGGTGGAACACGCACGGCTATATGTGCGGTCCTACGGAGAAATAAAACCAAGGTGGGTGAAGTATGGGTAAGTGGGTGATCTGGTGAAAGTGGTGCGGTGAAATCTGATGACGTGGATCTCGCACCGGACGTGTCAGAATCCTCTGACTCCTCCAGCATGAACTTGTGGGGGATGGCTATCAGGTAGTGAAGTGGGTGATGTACATGTGGGGTGACTATGTGTCTCAAGTCTCTTAGGGTCTTAAAAGGTTCTCAGGTCAGTTTCGGTCTCAACTAAAAAAGCCTGCCTGATTAGCTCAGAAAGGATCCTTAGGAAATGGTACAGCACTGGGGGTCTAAGCTTCGTCAGCGTGGGTGAAAATCTCTGGGTCAACAAACACTAGGGTAGACATCCTGTGATAACACGATAAGAAGGGTATAAATATTTTATAAAATATCATTATCAAAATTAACAACATCATTATGCTTACATATACAAATCTTCATATCGTTCAAAATTAGATGTTCGTAACCGTATATACATATATATATATATATATATATATCCTTATATATATATATTAAATATATCGGAAAAAATACGAACAACAGATAAACACCGACCAGGTTTGATACCGAATAGGCACTTCTGGTCATCACATAGAGCACATAATCCACAAAACGCATACCCTTAATTCATATCGCTACCTGTGACATTTCCACTAAAACTCTAAGTCCAATATGCACTTCCTTATGGCAAGACGGACCAAACATCAATCAATCAAAATCGCTACCCACGACAATTTTACCTACATTCTTAAAGCATCGCACACTACTACTACTAAGGCAGCATGGCAATCCAAAAATCAATATACTCTCAAACTCAACACTCGCAAGTGTTCTCATCATTTTACATCCTATCATTTTCAGGTGGTCTCATCACTCACACATCCCTTCCCTCCTCCAACATAACTTTAAAAAACTAACTCCATCATTTCATAGTTCTTCATGAATTAAGCATAGTTGATCAGGCTATGCGTAATTTAGGAAATACCGTAAACTGCTCGGGCTAGTTGACTTTATTCATGTTTAAGGTTTTACTAAAAAAAGACTTCACTTTGGTTATAGTTGCGTTTTTATTTTATTTTATAAAAACCAGCATTCTCTATAACCTTGGCTCTGATACCAATCTGTCACACCCCATCAGTGGCGAAAACACAGGATGCGACGATACCGTTCATCGCACAAGATAGAAGATCATAGACTTTACAATTTTTAAAGAAAAGAAATTTGGGTTTACATTAATTTTACAAGTTAAGACTTGACAATAAAATAAAAATCCCATCTTGACCCAATCCCCGTGGGTTTACACCTTTGCACTTCCGACATCATTCACATACCTTTAATTGACACACCTGAAAATGATACTCGAAAACGTCAACAATAATGTTGGTAAGCTCGTAGGTTTGACCTTAAACCAAAAGTTGTGCCAATATTTTAAAGCAATGGACGATAGTGCAATATGACAGTTAATATATGCAAATTACCCATGACTTAGCATCCCTGCTAATCATGTAACACGACCTAGCATTCCCGCTAGTCGATCACCCTGCCTTAGCATCCCCGCTAGTCATGAATTTTTGGTTATTCAACCAATGGGACTAACCTTACAGGGTATGTGTCCTACGCAATAAGACTCACACTCTACTTTCTTAAGAACGTCTACGGTTCTTTTGCCAACACTCACTCAAAATCCCCAAATAAACCCTACCTGGTCAAAAACTCCAGCCTCTACCTTTTTATGAAGACCATTTCATTGTCTAGACCTCATCATTATTTGCTTTAAACTTTTTCAAAATCAATCCTACTCAACGAGTACCTTAAATCTCACTTTACTTAGATAGGTCAAGATACCTCTCAAAAGCTTACACATGAAAAAGTATGATCAGGTTTCAAATTTGATTCGCTAAAATTCCTTCTAACTTTCCTCGTAACCATTCACGGTCTCTCACCTTCCTATTAGCCTTTCTAACGAAATAGTATAATCGATCAACTCGAATATATTTCAAATTTACAGAATATACCAACTAAATAATACACTAACCTTCACAATGAATGGGTCTCCGCCCTAACACGAGCGACACATTGTAACACATCCACGCATAGGTAACTGTGCTCACCAACACTGATCTTATCCATCCAACCGATAATAACACAAAAATACTGCAAATCACTACTTTTTTTTCAAAATATCGAACAAAATTTCCTTCACTATTATAATAACTATTTTAATACAAATTATCTAACGACTAATAAGGATTAGTCATAACTACCACTACTCGAAAAAAAACTTTTCTAATCATAATACCGAAACTAACCGACGCTACTCAGTTTAATGATATACACAAACTACTAATCAAATCCTATACATCTTACACATCTCCTCTGGGCTCCTGCCCTCTCCTCATACTAGCAACAATCTCAGCCAAATCTGACCGTACATGCCTCTCCTCTGTGATCTGTAATTGTAAATCCTGGTTCTCCATCTACGTATCAATAATGGCATGCCACAGAGCTGCTCTCTGTGTATCCGTCTAACCTGCCCACGACTCTAAGGCTAATACTAGTCTCTAAATCACTCCAAAAGTCACTGCAACCCTCTTTTGCTCATGCTCTAGGATCCTAAGTTGATATCTCTGGGAGAAGATCTCATCCTTGACTACCCCTGACCTAGTAAACAACTCCCCTATATCCCTATCATACCTCTCAAATAAAGTAGGTGATAGCTCCCCTAATTATATCGTATGATCATGAATCAATCCCTCCTGCATCTCAACTTAGGCTCCCAACTCAGTCAAAAATATCTCAGTCTCAACCGTAGCGGGTGAAGCTACAAGCGATGGAACAGTCAGTGGTATCGTGGGTGATGAAATAGGCAAAGGAACGATATAAGGTGCTGGAGAAATAGGAAGTGAACTAGACGACCACTCAGGAGATGGCGGTGTCTGAACAAGTGATGCTAGTGGTGGGTAAGCAGGAACATCAATGTAAGCCCTACCATCCTCTAGGTCTATCCATGTAGTGAATGTGGGCTGCCTAAGTGCCGACACTCTCTCTGGTCTCTCAGGCACTGGTACAGATCCAAAACCCTGACCTACCTTGAATACACTAGGCATCTGGCCCTCCCTCGATGCTATCCCCTGACGTCTCAATACCCCATAACCTAATCCTAGAGGCTCCCCTACGGCTGTCTCCATAACCGGGGCTGCCCGCTGCTGACCCCTAGGTACAACCTCATCCGCTCTTAAACCAAGACTCTTAACTATCATAACGGGACCCTCGTCCCCTGCAGCAAGACCCTCGTCCCCTACAGCAGGACCCTCATCCTCTGTAGTAGGACCCTCATTCTCTTCGTCCTCACTCTTACTATCAAAATCTGAACTCTCCTCCACCTCCTTATCTTCGTCCTCCTTATCCTCCTCTTCATCATCCTCTACTAACTCAGATGTACCCCGAGAATGCTTCCGTGAAGGAAGGTCTAGTGGTGATGATGATGGTAAGGTCTTGTAAGAGGACCTAAACCTCTTACAAAATGCTGAATGGGACATAGTTGCCACCTCTGCTATACCGGCAAAGAGGCCAGGTGAAATCGCAGGCGGAACACGCACGGCCATACGTGCGATCCTACAGAGAAATGGAAGCAAGGTGGGTGAATTATTGGTAAGTGGGTGATCTGGTGAAAGTGGTGCGGTGAAATCTGATGACATGGATCTCGCATCGGACGTGTCCGAATCTTATGACTCCTTAGCATGACGTGTGGGTGATGTACTATTAGGTAGTGAAGTGGGTGATTCTACAGTGTGGGGTGACTCAGGTGTCTTAATCTCAATAGGGTCCTCAAAAGGTTCGGACTCAGTTTCTTTCTCAACTAAACAAGTCTGCCTGATAGCCTCATAAGGATCCTTAGGAAATGGTACAAGCACTCGAGGGCTCGAAGCTCCGTCAGCCTGGGTGAAAATCTTTGGGTCAACAAACACTGGGGTAGACATCATGTGATAACACGATAAGAAGGGTATAAATATTTCATAAAATATCATTATCAAAATTAACAACATCATTATGCTTACATATACAAATCATCATAGCATTTAAAATTAGATGTTCGTAACCGTATATACATATATATATCCTTATATAAATATATATTAAATATATCGGGAAAAATACGAACAATAAATAAACACCGACCAGGTTCGATACCGAACAGGCACTTCTGGTCATCACATAGAGCACATAATCCACAAAAAGCATACCTTTAATTCATGTCGCTACCGGTGACATTTCTACTAAAACTCTTAAGTCAACAGCAAACTAACTCTAAGGCAAGCACGACCAAACATCATCAATCACATCGGTACCTTACGACAATTTTATACATTCTCAACGGCATCGTACACTACTACTCAACTTCTATGGCAGCATGGCAAATCCTAAAATTAATATGCTCTCAAATTAACACTCGTAAGTGTTCTCATCTTTTTACATTATCATTTTCAGTTGGTCTTATCACTCACAGCATCCCTGCCTTCCTCAATCGAAATTTAGTAAATAACCCGTCATTCATAGTTCTTCATGTAATTAAGCATAGTTGATCAGGCTATGCGTAATTTAGGAAATACCATAAACTGCTCGGGCTAGTTGACTTTATTCATGTTCAAGGTTTTACTAAAAATAGACTTCACTTTGGTTATAGTTGCGTTTTTATTTTATTTTATAAAAACCAGCATTCTCTATATCGTGGCTATTGATCCAATCTATCCACCCCATAAATGGCGGAAACATAGGATGCGACGATACCGTTCATCGCACAAGATACAAGATCATACACTTTACAATTTTCAAAGAAAAGAAATTTGGGTTTACATTAATTTTACAAGTTAAGACTTGATAATAGAATAAAAATCCCATCTTGACCCAATCCTCTTGGGTTTACATCTTTTCACTTCCAACATCATTCACATACCTTTAATTGACACACCTGAAAATGATACTTGAAAATGTCAACAATAATGTTGGTAAGCTCATAGGTTTAACCTTAAACCAAAAGCTGTGCCAATATCTCAAAGTAATGGACAATAGTGCAATATGACAGTGAATTTATGCAAATCACCCATGACTTAGCATCCCTGCTAATCATTGAGAACGTCCAGCATTCCGCTAGTCGATCACCATGCCTTAGCATCCCCGCTAATCATGAAAACAGCATATATAAATGCTCTTGGAGTTGCAACTCCAAATTGTCACTTACGCACCTAAAGGGCCTACCAGCTAGAGCACTATATTAAGGCCGGACCACACTATACATGGCATATCCTTGCCAATCACCCTTGTCATGCATCATAATGCATGCAAGTCAAATCACAACCCTTGACATGCCAAACACAATACATGCAAGTAAAATCACGTTACATATATTCACATAGCAATCATAAGCACATAATTGTCCAAAAAATAAAACCACGTTTCGCACAGTTAAAAAAACAGTTCAAAACACATTTGAGTATCATTTTCTCCCAACGGAAAAACAGTAAAAATGGGGATACAAGAACTCACCTTAATAATGATAATGCAAACTGCAAAAATCTTAAACTTAACGCACAAATAATCTCAATGCAAGCGCACAACAGTACCCGCATGTGTCCTAACATTTATGATCACTTTTTATGTTTGTACTAAAAGTTGTCTTATTGTATAAGTATTCATCTTTACTTACACCAAGATTCTCAATCCCGTTATAAAGACCTCTTTCCTTATCATAAAACCTTTACTTTTTATCTCAAAACCGTTATCTCATAACAAAATCGTTATCTTTTACCAAAACCGTTATCTCATAACAAAACCGTTATCTTTTACCAAAACCGTCATCTCATAACAAAACCATTATCTTTTATCAAAACCATTATCTCATAACAAAACCGTTACCTTTTACCCAAACCGTTATCTCATAAAAAACCGTTATCTTTTACCAAAACTGTTATCTCATAACAAAACCGTTATCTTTACCAAAACCGTTATCTCATAACAAAACCGTTATCTTTTACCAAAATCGTTATCTCATAACAAAACTGTTATCTTTTACCAAAACCTTTATCTCCACTACAAACCGTTATCTTTTACCAAAACTGTTATCTCCATTACAAACCGTTTTGGTATTTTGGTTGTGTGGTACTTAAGTAAAATAACTCAATGCACTTGGACTGAGTGCGACATCAATACAAAACACTCAAACACATCCAACAACATAAAACGAAACAACTGACCCAACGATCCAAAAGAATCTGACAAGAAATAATTGGGAGTTCGAAGATCGAAAATAAACAAATAAACATCTCCGCAATGTTAAAGTATACATATACTTAAATATATTTATAATAATAAAATAATAATATTTTATTATTTTCGTCTCTTTATCGGCTCAAAAAGGTAATTGTTAACAATAAGATTACACTAACAAATGATTCGATTCGGAGGTCGGGGAGGATTAAACAAATAAGTTGCCATTGTATTATTTAGTGAGAGTAAGGAAAGATGTATGTTTTCTAGAGAGAGAAACACACACTCCTTATTATAAGTAAAATGAATCCTCACCCCTCCATGGAAGTATCGAGGGGGTATTTATAGTCCTAGTGACACATAACTATCGTAACTAGTCATTATTAGTCCCTACGTGTCATGCTATAAATGAACTAATGTAATTCCAAATATGTCACCATATTTTTAGGCTAACAATCTTCCCCCAATATGTAGACAAATACGGAATTACTTACAATGTTCCTATCAAGTACAATTACAATAAAATAAAGTCTTCCAAAGCACTTCCAAAGCTGAAGATGTCTTTGAGTTCTCCTTGTCTTGAAACTTGTACTCCATCTTGGATCTTCATTGTATTTACTTGTTCTGGAACCATTGTAGTATGCATGAACTGGATTAACTTCCCCCTAATTCATGCAGCATGTTTTGAAAAGCTTTCTTCTTAGGCTTTTTTTTGGCAAAGTTTCTGAATCAGCTTCCCCCCAAACCAACATCCCTATCTTAAGCAGATTCTGAAACTTTGTTGTAGCTTAAACAATCTTCTACTTGTCAATGAAGTGCACAACATAAATTTATAGAAGTTAAACCACACCAACGACCAATGCTTCTTGTCATTAGGGCTTGGTGAATATTCGTTCGGGGGTACATGCGATAAATTGGCAACAATTCTTCTCACATTATGCAGAATACTTCATAAACCATACTAAGTAAAGTAGTATACACTACTACCCCTGGAGTTGGACATGGTAACATCAAAGTCAACTAAGTCCCGGATGTACACATTTCCCCCCATGATGGTTGCGAACTCTCGGAAGCATCATTGTTGTATACGCACATATACTCGAGAAGTTCTTGTCTTTAGCACTAATCTTGAAATCCAAACAAAGCATTGCCCCTTGTCTTCAGAAACCGTAGAGGAGATGATGCAAGAATTAAGAAAACTTGGTATAATCAAGGTCTTGTTTATGAATGTCGTTGAAGAACTTTGAGAATTTTGCTTATACTGTGAAGTATCTTTGTCTTGGAATGGCACAATAATATCCCGTGAGAATTGATGATTACATCTTAACTTTTAAACTCTCTGGCTAACTTACCTACCTCGTATTCTGTCGGCTATTGCTGTGATCACTTGGTGAAGTAAACCCGATATACCAAACTTGAAAATGAAGTGAAATCCCCCAAATTTGTTACTTAAGCTTGCACTGTTGTTGATTGAAGAACGGTGCAAGATTAAATCTATAAGTACTCTATACCTAACCAGAAAAGTTTGAAGTCAACACTCTTGAAATTTATCCACATCGACTTCTGGTGTGACACTGAGCATACAATGAACTCATTTAAGTGCTGTAAACCAGGTCTGCAACCAACCACCCCTGACTACTGAACTAGATAATTCAAGTCTCAATCATGACTGTTGTACGTTCAAGCAAGTCATCAATCGATAGATTGGGTTTAAAGAAAAGGGGTAGAAAATAAAAGGAAGTCTCGATGATGAAATAAGTAGACGCCTTCGTGAAACTCAGTTCAATGTCAAATAAGGGATACCAAATCAACTTCGTAATCACTTGTCATCATAATCTGAATCTTTAGCCGTTTGTCATTTAGTGAATCTTATTTGGATCGTTTGTAGTGTTATGTATCGTGTTTGTTGTGTTGTTGTTCAAGAATGTCGTTAAACTAGACAAATGTTGTGTTTGAATGTCGTCAACGGATCAACATTGTCTAGTCAACTTGTCATGATAGCATTTTATTCCCGGCTTAATCCAAAAATCATTTAGCCAAAATAAATGAAATTTTTGAAATCAACATAAACTCAAATCAACCCAATTTTAAATTATCTTTTGGCAGCCCAATAAATATGATAAACCATTTGCGTTTTCGGGCTCAAAGTATCATAACAAACTAAGTCTCGGTCCACTTTTGTTAAAACCCAACTCGCCAACTTCATTTATTGTTAAGATCCGGCCCAGTTTTTGTGTTACACAACCCAAATCCATCACAAGCTCTAACCCTAATTATTAGGGTTATATAGCACACTTAATACTCATAACCCTAATCCCACGCACCAAAAGAAAATGCAGTAAAACTTTGTTTCTCTCCCAACGGTTAGATCTAAACATCCAGATACATCTTTTCCATTCCACATCTACCACAACCTTTATCATCTCTGTATCATTTTATACGTAGAGAAAAACTCTCGTATCATTTGTTCTCTATCAATAAGATCATCCATCTCATATAATGACAATCAAATCAAAAAACCCATAGCAAATCAATACTCCTATCTGCCAATGAAACTCAACCCCTCACTTATATTTATGAACAAAAACATAAAAAACAAATCCAAATGGTTACACGAATCCAAACTAGCCATTTGGAATGATCTAGCTTAAATACAACCGTGTACGAAACCAGAAGAGTTGCGACTTCAAGATCTTATAGTGAAGGTCTCGGGTAGGTATTTCTTCGTGTTGTGTCTCAATCAAAACAAGTAATGACTATAACAAAATTGTTATACGTCCTTCCTTAATTTAGAATATTGAAGAGGTTTATTAACCTACAAGGATCAATGATGATCTTTTCGTATGTTCAGATCTAAAAGGACATGATGATTTTCAATGAAACACGCAAACGAAAAGAGTCTGAGATCATGATTTCTTAATGTTTTCGAGTCTTGATGAGGATGGATAGGATTAGATGTGGAGAAGGTTAAAATTTGTTGTTGAGATTGTGATGACGGGATATAGGATTTAGAACAGCTGGAATTGATTTGTGATTTGGGTTTGTGTTATGACGCTGTGACGATGGTTGTTAATATTGTTAATGAGTGTTGGTTTTGTATCGAGTCATTTCTGTTTTATTTTCTTGAGATATAGATGCGACTCATTTGAGTTGACCAGGTCAACTCGGTAATAACCGAGTTGACTCGGTTTGGGTTGATGAGTATAACTCGCTGCCAAGCAACTCGCTGCCAAGCAACATAGCCAACTCGCTACCGAGTCAAAAATTGGGTAGAGGTTCGTTTGTATTTGGCTTAGAGATTTGTCTTCATTATACGTGTACACCAACTCGCTATCTGCCAAATCGCTAGTATGACCTGTCAACTCGCTACCTTTCCTTTTTGTACTTTTGTCATTTTGCAACAAACTTTAGATCTGTTTTTTTTCTGCCAACTCGCTATGAAGAACTCCATAACCCAGATCTGCTTATTTAAAAAAATATCGTTTAAGCACAAAAAAATATGGAACCAGCAGTTCCGTAACATAAACAACAACATATATCAAATTTGTGGTTGATTCTTAGGAGAAGAAGAACACATAAACCAAAAAAAAGAATTTGTTAAAAACAATAAATAAACAGTAACCGAGTATGAACAGTAACCGAGTATGAATAGTAATGAACAGTAACCAAGACACTAATGAACATGATACGATACACCCCTGCAGCTCTGATGCCAATTGTTACCAATAAGATTACACTAACAAATGATTCGATCCGGAGGTTGGGGAGGATTAAACAAATAAGTTACCATTGTATATTTAGTGAGTGAAAGGAAAAGAGTGTGTTTTCTAGAGAGAGAAACACACACACCTTATTACAAGTAAAATGAATCCCCACCCCTCCATGGAAGAATGGATGGGGTATTTATAGTCCTAGTGACACATAACTATCGTAACTAGTCATTATTAGTTCATATGTGTCACGCTATAAATGAACTAATGTAATTCCTTATATGTCACCAGATTTTGGAAAACATTTTGTACCACAAAAAGAACTGTCTGCAGAACAAGCTTTCTGGTTATCGCTTTCAAACCCTAATTCTGAACAACCAAATATTACACAAACACCAGTTAGAGTTGAGGTTCCTAGAGAACTTCCAAATGTTAGTTTAGTAAATACAAGTGTTAAAAGGCTAAAAAGTCATCTTGCTAGTTTTGACAAGGTGGTGAAAGTAAGAACTACACCAGACGCAATAACTGAAGGGTCATGGGGTTTTAAACACACCAAAAAGGTTTTCAACAAAGAAGTTATTCCTTTTAAAAATTATTTACATACATTAGTGTCACACCCCGTCAGTGGCGGAAACACGGGATGCGACGATACCGTTCATCGCACAAGATACAAGATCATACACTTTACAATTTGCAAAGAAAAGAAATTTGGGTTTACATTAATTTTACCCTGAATGATAACTAGCTACAGCTAGTCAATAACCCTATAATAAATCCTTATATATTACTGTCTACATAACTATTGCTGCCTTCTCCGCACCCCGCCCCTGAGAAGGTCGTAAATCAGAAGAGCACAGCAATCGGCATCGTCCCGTCTTACATCCCCACTCAATCAAGAATCTACATGATTCACAATACTTAATTGATACAACTAAAGATGATCGATATTTCATCTATAACGTTCACCTCCCTCTATCTCTTAAACGTTGGTCGTCGCCGTCGTAGCCGTCTGACCTTAAACCAAAGCTGTGCTAATTATCTCAAAACAGTGAACAATAGTGCAATATGATAGTGAATATATGCAAATCACCCATGACTTAGCATCCCCGCTAATCATGTTAACGCCGATTCCTAGCATTCCCGCTACAGTTGATCACATGCCTAGCATTCCCGGTTAGTCACTGTAAACAACATTTATACCAATGCTCTTGGAGTCGCAACTCCGATATGTCACTTACGCACCTAAAGGGCCTACCAGCTGGAGCACTATATTAGGGCAGGTGCACACTAGATGGCAAATCCTTGCCAATCACCCTTTCCATGCATCGCAATGCATGCAAGTCAAATCACAACCCTTGATATGCCAAACAATAGTACATGCTAAGTTAAAATAACAATCCATATATTCACATAGCAATCATAAGCACATAATTATCCCAAAAACAAAACCACGTTTCGCACAGTTTAAAAAAACAGTTCAAAACACATTTGAGTATCAGTTTCCCCCAACGGAAAAACAGTATAATGGGGCTACGAGAACTCACCTCAATAATAATAATGCAAACTGCACAAATCTCAAACTCAACGCACAAATAAACTCAACGCAAGTGCACAGTAGTACCCGGCCATGACCTAATCATGTACGACAATTTATTAATGTTTGTACAAAGTTATTTTATTATACAAGTATTCGTCTTTACTCACACCAAGATTCTCAATCCCATTATAAAGACCTCTTTCCTTATCACAAAACCTTTACTTTTTATCTCAAAACTGTTATCTCATAACAAAACTGTTATCTTTTACCAAAACCGTTATCTCATAACAAAACCTTTATCTTTTACAAAATTCGTTATCTCATAACAAAACCGTTATCTTTTACCAAAACCGTTATCTCGTAACAAAACCGTTATCTTTTACGAAAACCGTTATCTCATAACAAAACTGTTATCTTTTACCAAAACGGATATCTCACAACAAAACCTTTATCTTTTACCAAAACCGTTATCTCATAACAAAACCGTTATCTTTTTCCAAAACTGTTATCTCATAACAAAACTGTTATCTTTTACCAAAATCGTTATCTCCATTACAAACCGTTATCTTTTACCAAAACCGTTATCTCCATTACAAACCGTTTTTGTATTAGGGTTGTGTGGTACTTAAGTAAAATAACTCAATGCACTTGGGCTGTGTGTGACATCAATACAAAACACTTAAACACATCCAACAACTAAAAACAAAACAACTGACCCAACGGTCCAAGAGAATCCGGCGAGAAATAAGTGGGAGTTCAAAGATCGAAAATAAATGAATAAACATCTCCGCAATGTTAAAGTATACATATACTTAAATATATTTATAATAATAAAATAATAATATTTTATTATTTTCGTCTCTTTATCGGCTCAAAAGGGTAATTATAAAACATTGTCATTTTAACATTACCATGCTTGATCGTTAAATCTCGACACTTAAAGTTTATTAAAAGTCACGTTTCGTCCTTTAACAGAATCGACACAAAATAAGTTTTCACAATATTTTATAAGTGTAGGATTTTTACAAAATTTTGGCATGACCCGTTCGTTTATACAACATTTTTCAAGATTTTAAAATCTCAATTCTAACACTTTTCCCAAATTCTCAAGTCGAAATAATTTTCCCAATTCTCACCAATCATCCGAGGAGCAAACGCCAAAATTTCTATATCTTCAAAAATACTTTAACAAAAGGCAATTTTTCCTAACACGACTTTTAATATTGACACAAAACATGTTTCACTTTAAAAATCTACTTTAAACGTATTAAACAACTAGTCTTCGCTTATTGGGCCTTAAGGCCCAGTAAAGATCCAAAACATTTTTACTAAGTGTTAAAAATCCGTTTTATTATCTTAAACTCGATGCCAAAATATATAAGTTCACAATATATGTTTGAAAACCATTATAAGCTAAAAGTCAATAATATTCCATAACCAAATAAGCTGAAAACTATTATTAGCCGAACATAATAAGCCAAAAACCAAATAAGCCGAAACAAATAAGCCATAAGCTATAACCAATATAAGACGAAACAAATAAGCCATAAGCTATAACCAATATAATCCGAAACAAATAAGCCTCAAATAAGCCCAATATATAAGTCAATGGGCCAAGCCCATCAACCTTTTTCTTCTTCTTTTATTTCTTGTTGGGCCGAAACAACAATAAGCTAAAAATCAAATAAGCCAAACTTAGCTTAATTTATAAGCCTTCTTTTAAAATTAAGCCCAAAATTTACTTTGACTAAAATATAAAAATATACCCACAACCAAAATATTCAAACTTTGACCCTTGTTTCCTTTTTATTCAAATTTGGGACGCAAACCAAACACCCCTTTTCTACACTTTACGTTTTAAGAATTGTTTATTTATGACGATCGACTTGTACAACTAGTATTAAGACACTATAATAAAACCCAAAATCAAATAAGCCCTTTTACACTAGCTTATTTTTAAGCATTCTCCAAAATAAGCCCAAAAGCACTTTGACAAAATTAAAAAATACCATCACAACCAAAATATTCAAACTTTCGACACTTGTTCTTTTTTTTGTTCGAGTTGACGCAAACAAACACCCCTTTTATACACTTTTCAATTCCAAGAATCGATTTTTATGACGATCAACTTATACAACTAGTATTAAGACACCAAAATAAGCATAGAATTACAACTTAAATCAAATTGAGAAAACTTACAAATTTTTGGCGAGTTTGGTTCGATAGTGACGCAAGAGAAAGACACAAAAACCTTTTTTTATAACCCGCGTCTATCTAATATTAATCCACTATCGATCTTTTAACCCTGTGTTCTTGGTAATATTCAAAAATAATGTTTCTTGTTTCCCTTGGTGCTCATCCGAATAGAGAGAGAGAATAGAGATGTATGTTTTTTTTATTTCAAAATGAGTGAATGAATCAAAATATTTGAGGTGGAAAAAGATATAAGAGTACTAGTTGCGACAACCTAGCTAGAAAATAGCCATCTTGTCCCTTAAGGCCTATCTTGACCGAAAATAGATCCTAGGAGGGTCTCGGGTTCTTCTTTTTGTGTTAAGATCACTTAAAAGCTCAAAGTTTGATGATTTAAAATGTTACCCAAGTTTAGTTAATACTCACATTGCGTTTAAAATCACTTTTCCATAAATCTAGGTTATTTATACGACACATATCACCTTTGTTTACTACAAAAATTCTATTTAGACGCTGTCGGCCGGGTCAAGACCGAAAACATGAATTTTTGTTAAAAACTCAACCGAACCATCCTCACAATTATGAAAACATTTTAAATCCCCAAAATTCCCTTTGTCAAAACCAACTTGTTCATAATTTACACTTTAATGACCGTAACGGTCTTTTACCGAATTTTACGAAAATGTTCGTTTCCCTAAAAACTTCCAAATCACACACCAACGATTTACGTTTTAAACCAACTTTTTCCAAAATCATGAATTTATTTAAATAAATAAGCTCATTACACACTTCTTAATCACTTAAACTTATCCCCAAACAAATTGTCGTGCTGGTACGCGCTGCGTGATGATTTTCAGAAATCACGGGAAAGCTTCCCGGAATTACTTATAATACCAACCAAATACTCCGAAATGGAAAGACGAATCAAAAGTGATTCTCTCTCGAAATTCAAAACTCCATCAAACTCCCGGTTAGATCGTAACCGTTTTACGCAAAATAGTCAACTGAAGTCAACGTTTCAGCTTTCATCAGGAAAACTGACAAGATCGAAAGACTTCAAAATACAAAATTATAATATTTTATAATACTTAACCCTGGGCAACTTACCGGTTATCACAGTCTAACCCCCTTAAAGGAATTTCGTCCCAAAATTCAACTCAAATCATCGAATCACAACATCGACAGGAAATTCCATTCCTTGACGAATCACATCAAATCACTAGGGTTTAGTCTTTTCAAGCAAGGTTTCTTATGATTCCTCTAAAGACTAAGTCTTTCCACAGTCCAAATCCTACACTTTCTCATGGTATATATATAACCGTTTACAAAATCACGAAAATCTTTCCTACTATCCCTTAGTTTCACAATTTCTTCAAACTTAGGTCACATTGTCTTAGTCGGGTGTCTGAATATGATCCAGTCCTTGACATAACGACTAATCTATCATAATTGGCATCACCAAACTTTTCGGTTATTCAACCAACGGGACTAACCCTACAGGGTATGTGTCCTACATAATGCGATTCACGCTCTACTTTCTTAAGAACGTTTATGGTTCTTTTGCCAATACTTACTCAAAATCCCCAAGTAAACCTTACCTGGTCAAACACTCCCAGCTCTACCTTTCTAGGAAGACCGTTTCAATGTCTAAACCTCAACATTATTTGCCTTAAACTTTTTGCAAATCAATCCTACTCAATAAGTACCTTAAATCTCACTTCACTTAGATAGGTCAAGATACCTCTCAAAAGCTTACACAAAAAGTATAATTAGGTCTCAAATCCAGTCGCTAACTCTCACAAGAAATGGGTGTCCGTCCTAACACGAGCGACTAATTGTAACACAACCACGCACGGGAAAAATGTGCTCTCAAGCACTGATCTGATTCATCCAACCGAAAATAACAGAAAATACTGCTAATCACAAAATCGAACAAAATTTTCCACTACTATAAAAACGATTTCAATACAAATCACCTAACGACTAATAAGGATTTGTCATAACTACCACTACATAAAAAAAAGTTTTATAATCATAATACCGACGCTACTCGGTTTAGTGATGTACACAACTATTATTCAAATCCCATACATCCTACACATCTCCTCTAGGCTCCTGCCCTCTCCTCCTACTATAAACAATATCAGCCAAATCCAACCGCGCACGTCTCTCCTCTATAATCTGTAATCGCAACTCCCAGTTCTCTATATGCGTATCACTAATGGCATGCCACAAAGCTGCTCTATGTGCATCCGTCTGACCTGCCTACGACTCCAAGGCTAATACTGGTCTCTAAATCGCTCTAAAAGTCACTGTGACCCTCTCCTGCTTATGCTCTAGACTCCTAAATCAATATATCTGTGAGAAGATCTCATCCCTGACTGCCCCTGACCTAGTAAATAACTCCCCTATATCCCTATAATACCTCTCAAACAAAGCAGGCGATAGCTCCTCTAATCGTACCATATGATCACGAATCAATCCTTCTTGCATCTCAACTCGAGCTCCTAACTCAATAAAAAAAACCCCTTAGTCTCAGCCGTAACGAGTGAAGCTACAGGCGATGGAACGGTCAGTGGTATCATTGGTGATGAAATAGGTAAAGGAACAATAGAAGGTGCTAAAAAAACAAGAAGTGAACCAGACGACCAATCGGATGATGGCAGTGTCTGAGTAGGTGGTACTGGTGGTGTGTAAGCAGGAACATCAATGTAAGTTATACCGTCCTCTAGGTCTATCCATGTAGTGAGTGTGGGCTGCCTAAGTGTCGACACTCACTCTGGTCTCTTAGACTCTGGTACAAATCCAGAACTCTAACTTACCTCAAGTATATTGGGCAGCCGGCCCTCCCCCAACGCTATCTCCTAGCGCCTCAACGCCCTATAACCTAATCCTAGAGGCTCACCCACGGATGTCTCCACAACCAGGGCTGCCTGCTGCTGACCCTCATTACAGCCTCATCCCCTCCTAAACTAAGACTCTCAACTCTCATATCGAGGCCCTCGTGCCCCGCAGCAAGACCCTCATCCCTTGCAGCAGGATCCTCATCCTCTGTAGTAGGACCCTCGTTCTCTGTGTCCCCGCTCTCACTATCAGAATCTGAACTCTCCTCTATCTCCTCGTCCTCCTCCTCCTCATCATCCTCTTCCTCTTCATCCTCCTCCTCATCATCATCCTTTACTAACTCAGACGTACCCTGATAACGCTTTCGTAAAGGAAGGTTTGGCAGTGACGAAGATGGTGAAATCTCGTAAGAGGACCTAAACCTCTTACGAAACGCTGAATCGGACATAGCTGCCACCTCTGCTATACTAATAGACAGGCCTGGTGACATCGCAGGCAGAACACGCACAGCCGTATGTGCGGTCCTACTAAGAATGTGAACCAAAGTGGGTGGAGTATTATCAGGTAGTAAAGTAGGTGGTGCTACTGTGTGGGGTGACTCAGGTGCCTCAGTCTCAACATTGTCCTCAAAGGTTTAGACTCAGTGTCTGTCCTAACTAAATAAGCATGCCTAATAGCCTCATAAGTATCCTTAGGAAATGGTACGGGCACTCAGGGGCTCTGAGCTCCATCAGCCTGGGTGGAAATCTCTGGGTCAACAAACACTGGGGTAGACATCTTGTGATAACATGATAAAAGGGTATAAATATTTCATAAAATATCATTATCCAAATTAACAGCATCATTATGCTTACATATACAAATCATCATAGCGTTCCCAAATTAGAACTTCAAATCCGTATACACAAAAATAATATATTACATAAATATATATATATATATATAAATATATAAATATATATATATATTCTCAATAATATTATATATACTATATATATAAATATATAATATAATATAACGGCAAAGAACACCCCCACGACAACAAATAACCACCGACCAGGTTCGATACCGAACAGGCACTTCTGGTCATCACATAGAGCACATAATCTATAAAAGGCATATCCGTAATTCATATCGCTTCTTGCGACATTTCCACTAAAACTCTCAAGGCAACATGCGCTACTCTAAGGCAAGCACGACAAACATAAATCAATCCACATCGCTACCCGTGATAATTTCACTTACATTCTTAAGGCATCGCACACTACTACTACTAAGGCAGCATCGCAATCGCAGAATTAAAATGATCTCAAACTCAACACTCGCAAGTGTTCTCATCACTTTACATCCTATCATTTTTAGGTGGTCTCATTACTCACACATCCCTTCCATCCTCTAACATAACTTTAGAAAACTAACCCCATCATTTCATAGTCCTTCATGAATTAAGCATAGTTGATCAAGCTATGTATAATTTAGAAAATACCGTTAACTGCTCAGGCTAGTTAACTTTCGTCATGTTTGAGGTTTTACTAAAAACAGACTTCACTTTGGTTATAGTTGCGTTTTTATTTTATTTTATAAAAACCGGCATTCTCTATAACCTTGGCTCTTGATACCAATATGTCACACCCTATCAGTGGCAGAAACACGGGATGCGACGATACCGTTCATCGTACAAGATACAAGATCATACACTTTACAATTTACAAAGAAAAGAAATATGGGTTTACATAAATTTTACAAGTTAAGACTTGACAATAAAATGAACAAACCCCATCTTGACCCAGTCCCTTTGGGTTACATCTTTGCTCTTCCAACATCGTTCATATACCTTTAATTAACACACCTGAAAATGATACTCGAAAACGTCAACAATAATGTTGGTGAGCTCATAGGTTTGACCTTAAACCCAAAAGTTGTGCCAATATCTCAAAATAGTGGACAAAAGTGCAATATGATAGTGAATATATGAGAAACACCCATGACTTAGCATCCTCGCTAATCATGTAAAACTCGACTTAGCTTACCCGCTAGTCGAACCATCCTAGCATCACCGCTAGTCTGGTAGTAAATATGTCACTTACGCACCTAAAGGGCCTACCAGCTGGAGCACTATATTAGGGCAAGACCCAAAACCAAAACCCTTGCCATGACACGCAGTACATGCAAGTAAAACCAAAACCCTTTCCGTGCCAAACACAGTACACACAAGTAAAATGACATCACATATATTCACATAGCAATCATAAGCACATAATTGTCCTAAAAACAAAACCACATTTCGCACAGTCAAATTTCAAAACAGTTTAAAATACATTTGAGTATCATTTTCCCCCAATGAAAAAACAGTAGAAAAAATGAGGCTATGAGAACTCACCTCAATAGCAAATAACGCAACTGCACAAATCTCAAACTCAAGGCACAAATAATCTCAACGCAAGCGCATAGTAGTACCCGGTCACGACCTAATCATTTATGACACTAAAGTAATGTTTGTATAAAGTTGTCTTATTATACAAGTATTCGTCTTTACTCACACTAAAATTCTTAATTCCATTACAAAACCTCTTTCCTTATCACAGAAACTTTTACTCTTTATCTAAAAATCGTTATCTCATATCAAAATCGTTATCTCATAACCAAAATCGTTATCCTATAACCAAAACCGTTATCTTTTACCAAAACCGTTATCTCATAACCAAAACCGTTATCTTTTACCAAAACCGTTATCTCATAACCAAAACCGTTATCTTTTACCAAAACCGTTATCTCATAACCAAAGCCGTTATCTGATAACCAAAAACGTCATCTTTTACCAAAACCGTTATCTCATAATATGGTTGTGTGGTGAATTACTCAAAAAGACTCAAAACACTTAGGCTAAGTGTGACATCAACATAATTTATCCAAAACCTCGATCACCGTTGAAACGGGACGAACGATCAAACAATCCAAGAAAATCTGACGAGAAATAAGTGGGAGTTCGAAGAATAAAAATAGACGGATAAACATCTTCGCAACGTTAAAGTATACATATACTTAAATATATTTATAAGAATAAAATAATAATATTTTATTATTTTCGTCTCTTTATCGGCGAAAATGGGTAATTATAAAACCTTGTCATTTTAACATAACCACGCTTGATCGTTAAATATCGACACTTAAAGTTTATCAAAAGTCACGTTTCGTCCTTTAACCGAATTGACACAAAATAAGTTTTCACAATATTTTTCTAAGTGTGGGATTTTTGCAAAATTTCGGCATGACTCGTTCGTTTATACAACAATTCCCAAGATTTAAAAATCTCAATTCTAACACCTTTTTTTCTAAATTCTCAAGTCCAAATACTTTTCCCAATTCTCACCAAATCCTTCGACCAAACGTTAAATTCTATATCTCAAAAATACTTTAACAAAACGTATTTCCTTCCATCGACTTTCAATATTGACACGACGCATGTTTCATTTTTAAAAGTCCACTTTAATCATACTAAACCACTAGCTTTCACTTATTGGGTCTTAAGGTCCATTATAGGTTTAAAGTTAGACTGTTAACTTTATTTTAAAAATACTAATAGTTATACTTTATTGGGCCGAAGCCTAAACTTAAGGCCAATACCATGGAAATATATATATTAGTCCATATGATGACTCAAACGAACCGAAACCCATTAAGCCACAAGCCCAAAATAAAAGCTAAAATCAACATAGGCTATAAGCTCATTATATAAGCCAAAACCAATAAGCTATAAGTCCAAAATATACAAGCCGAAACCAATAAGCTATAAGCTCAATATATAAGCCGAAACCAATAAGCTATAAGTCCAAAATATATAAGCCGAAACCAATAAGCTATAAGCTCAAAATATATAAGCTGAAAACGCAATAAGCCATAAGCTCGCAATATAAGCAGAACCAAATAAGCTCTAAGCCAAAATAAATGGGCTAAGCCCTCTTTTCTTGTCGGGTCAAGTGCAACCGAACCCAAACCATGATTATGGTTGGGCCGAGCCCAACAAGCATAACCCAAAATCAAATAAGCCATTTTACACTAGCTTATTTTTAAGCATTCTCCAAAATAAGCCCAAAATCACTTTGACAAAATTATAAAAATACCATCACAACCAAAATATTCAAACTTTCGACCCTTGTTCTTTTTTTTGTTCGAGTTGACGCAAACAAACACCCCTATTATACATTTTTCGTTTCCAAGAATTGATTTTTATGACGATCAACTTGTACAACTAGTATTAAGACACCAAAATGAGCATAGAAGTACAACTTAAATCAAATTTAGAAAACTTACAAATTTTTGGCGAGTTTGGTTCGATTGTGACGGAAGAGAAAGACCCAAAAATATTTTTCTATAACCCGCGTCTATCTAATATTAACCCATTATCGATCTTTTAACCCCGTGTTCTTGGTAATCTTCAAAAATAATGTTTATTATTTCCCTTGGTGGTCGTCCGAATAGAGAGAGAGAGAGAAAGAAGAGAGATGCATGTTTTTTTTTATTTCAAAATGAGTGAATGAATCAAAATGTTTGAGGTGGAAAAAGATATAAGGATACTAGTTGAGACAACCTAGCTAGAAAATAGCCATCTTGTCCTTTAAGGCCTATCTTTACTGGAAATAGATCCTAGGAGGGTCTCGGTTCTTCTTTTTGTGTCGTGATTACTAAAAAGCTCAAAGTTTGATGATTTAAAACGTTACCCAAGTTTAGTTAATATTCTCATTGCGTTTAAAATCACTTTTCTATAAATCTAGGTTATTTATACGACACATATCACCTTAGTAAACTAAAAAAAAATTTATTTAGACGTTGTCGGTCGGGTTAGGACCGAAAACATGATTTTTTGTTAAAAACTCAACCGAACCATCCTCACAATTATGAAAACATTTTAAATCCCCAAAATACGCTTTGTCAAAACCAACTTGCTCAAAATTTACACTTTAACGACTGTAATGGTCTTTTACCGAATTTTACAAAAATGACCGTTTTTGGGAAAACTTCTAAATCACACACGAACGATTTACGTTTTAAACCAACGTTTTCAAAAATCATGAATTTATTTAAATAAATTAGCTCATTACACAATTCTGAATCGCTTAAACTTATCCCCAAACAAACTATCGTGCCAGTACGTGTTGCGTGACGATTTTTAGAAATCACGGGAAAGCTTCCTGAAATTACTTAAAATACCAACCAAATACTCTAAAATGGAAAGAGGAATCAAAAGTAATTCTCTCTCAAAATTCAAAACTCCATTAAACTCCCGGTTAGGTGTCTAAATACGATCCAGTCCTTGACGTGACGACTATTCTATCTTAATTGGCATCGCCTAACTTTTCGGTTATTCAACCAATGGGACTAACCTTACAGGGTATGTGTCCTATGAAGAATATTAGAAATCTTTTAACATCAAGAACTAGAGAGAGAAAGTGGGAAGGAAGGAAGTATTTTAGAGAGAGAAAGAAAAGAACATGAAATGCATTACTATGTGAAAATACAACCAACCAACCACCTCTCCAAGGCATGGAGAGGTGTATTTATACTTACAAATGGCACGTGCGCTTGGGCTTGCGTGGATTAATCCATGGTCTTTTGCTAACTAACTATGTAAGTTTCTAAAAATTGCTTAACAAGCTAACGACCGTTATCTATGGAAGTGACTGACACTTTTATGTTTCTAACAATCTCTCCCTAAGGGAGGTCACTCCATTTTACAAAAACTTAAAACTAGCATACTATGCTTTATCTTTAGTCTTGAGCTTGTTTAACTTTGATCATTAACTTTTGATTTAATGTAGTGATTCTTGACTTTAGGTTTGAGCTTGTTTCCTTATTTTCACTTGAATGTGATCTTGAACACTTTGAGATCATCAACCAAGCATAATCTCTTTACGTTGTCTTGTAAACTTTTCCATCTTGTGAACTTGTGACTTCTAGACCGACATGCTCATACCTTTCTTGATTGTTGACTTAAAAAGCTTTAATATTGCATCTTTCTTGAAATTCTTTAACTTTAACACTTCGTCACTTTGAGAAAGATGTTCGGTATTAGTGTAACAGAAACTTCTTTGAAATTCTTTGACTTTAATACTTCATCAATTCAAGAAAGACGTATGGTATCAGAGTAGCGAAAGTCTTGAAACATATACTTGAGCTTTCATGATGTCTTTATGGTTGTCGGTCGGGTATGAGCATGTGGTTATGAAACTTGTGAGTCAGCTGGAATCAGGTACCTTCATCTCCATCTTTAAGTATCTTGCATTAAAACAGTTAGCAATAAAGCAGGGGGACGAATATGGCTTTGTCATTCGCTCATGTTTGGTTAGAGTAACCTTCGAATCTGTGAGGATCGACCTGTGATTAGGTAGATTCAATTTAAGAAGAATCTCCTTGACAAGATTTCTAGATGAAGTATCGGGTCTTTCTAACACATGTGTATCAGATTCATCAAACTCGGCATGTTCTCATTATCGGAATGTCTCAAAGCAGACAACACGATAAGAGTGAACCAGCGAGTTACTATCTCACCGATTGAAATAAGAAATTGATTTGAAAATCAATTAATGTTTCACTTGCTAAAATGGTTTTGTGACACATCGAGAGTGTTAATCATTTCAAAATTCATCATTAATCGTCAATTCCTAACCTGGAACAAGTTTGATTCTTATAGAATCGCATCATCGTTTCTTTCTAGTTGTCACAAGTTTGATTCTTATAGAATCGCACAAGTCACCTACCATGAGCTTGTTTGATGTTGGCTCACGTAGGATTTTCATCTTCACTGTGAATTATATCACTCGGATGTTCTGGCAAAATCACAAGGATAATGCGTAGGAATCTAAATGTATATCTTGTTATTCACATTATGTGACTAAGCATAATTTGACAAGTGTCCTAATGAGATTTATGGATGATCTGTTTTGGCTCTAGACTTAATTATGCACTTTGCTTTTAGTGATCGGAGGCCGGAGCAGACTGCCACCTTTTCAATATCAACTAACTCGGAGTGAGAAAGTTGATAGAAATGCGTGTAATCTTAGTGAGAAATGAAACAAGAGTTTGTTAAGAGATCTTGAGTGGCTAGGGAGGGTTGTGCATAGCGTCACTAGGTCTATGACAGTCTTCAATGTCAGACAACACCTTAGTGTTTCTGACAGTTTATGTATTGACCCGGTTTATGCCTAAGTGTATGGAGGGCTTCTTCCTTTTCACCTTTTTATCCTTACAATTCTTTTTAATTCTTCAACCCCTTTAGTACTTACCGAGACTTCATAACTAACACCTTGTTGGGTTTATTCCACTGCTAGCTCCATTTCAGTTGGTACTTTTCCCGATTCTTACTTTTTCTCCTTTTGTATCATACCTAAGGACTTCTACACTAACTAGTTGATATCCTTGTGTAGATCCCTCCGGTTCTGGTTGGATCATAGGATTTGAATACCTATGCCTAACCACCTTATAACTCCATAAATTTAAGTACATGGTCGGTCTTTTGGGTATTCCATCACAATCAAAACCAAAATCATTGAAAAAATTCAATCAAAGTGTGTGATATAAATATCAAAATATTAGTACATGCTAAGTGTGGAGTGCATTGAGTCCATTTTATACAATCACATTTCAATATAAATTAGATGTAGTTTAATCATATTTTCTCCCTTTATCCAAAATGTTAATCCCTTGATATTTTAGATATCAATTGATTAAATGTTCGGGGATAAAATGTTACACAATATCTAATAGGAATATTTTAATGCTCCCCCTTAATATTTGAGGGTATATAAGATAGTGTTGAGTATAATAATTTGAAGAAAATTTTGAATTTACTAAGAAATTCTTGAAAAATTTTGTACTCGAGCACTCCTTATTATCCCCATAAGTCTACACTACATATCTACAACTTCACAAGTTTAAATTATTTATGAGATTTGACCTGAGTGATAAGAACATCATATGATAGAATCGTATTGTTCTTTGTAGCAGCCAAATGTCTCCTTTGTAAGGTCTTCCACCAACAAACATTTCCAGACTACGCATCAACCTTCTATCTCTGAGTTTCTTGTCAATGGCATTTATCATCACCCGAGCTCTATGCTTGTCTTGTTTGTCCATTTTCTCTTTGGCAAGTACTCCATTTGAATCCTAGTAGCAATATCATTAAGAGCAGTACGAACATGGTTTAGTGTGCCGTCACTGAACTTGTGAAGCTCATCAATGTGCATCAAATGATTTTTGTCTATGTCATCTTGATATATAATGCCTTAGATATTAGGGTAAGCAGTGTAGGGAGTCATTTTTCAGAGATCTAAATGGTATGAGTCTGTTCTTGAGAGGTTTATCTTCTTCTAGTAGCTTTCAACTGCCAGTTATAGATCCTCCACAAGTTCTTGAATGACAATGCGTCTCGTGTACATTCTCAAAGCCACATTTAGTGCAAACCGTTCATCCAAATTGAGGTTTGTCAGCTTTCCTTGAACAAGAAGAAGTAACATATCTTCAATGTCTTGGCGACGAAGTCTTTTGAAGTCGCCTTCTCGAAACTTGTACAGCTGATCGTCCTATCTTCAAACAATAATCTCTTCCAAATGTTTGTAGCCAAAGAACTTCATGATCTTAAGACTGGTAACATCAATTATCCTGTGTCTTGAGTAGACATCATTTGAAGTTTCCATGTTGGTAGCATATCCATAGAATGACTAACGTTTTGGACCCCAGTGATATGTTCCCCAGTAGGCATGCTTGTCATAGACAACTTGTACCAAGCTCCATATACTTCTAGGAACTTTGTCTTCAATCAATTTAACATGACCATACTCAGTAGCCTTCATATTAGTAATTGAGGTTGTGTATCTTTGAGTTAAGCTCCCTCCTTTCAGATATTCGAGATCGTTATTAATGAAGTGATCAAAATGGATAACTTGATGACCTCGTGCATTCTGAATTAAAGGAAGGGGCTTACTGAGATCATGGGGATACGATCTTCCTTCAAAATTATGCCAATCTAACTGATCATTAGTAGCTTTGAATACTTCTTCCAAGTGGTATTCTAATTCTACTACACTCTTTCATGTGCCTTTCATGAGATCATATGTTGGACCCGTTAACACATCTTGAGTCAGATTGTTAATCTTGAGCCGATTCATGATAAAGGCAGAGAAGTCGATGGGAGTAGCCAGAAACTCATTAAATGAGGATTATGTGCCTGAAGCTTGATCCTGCTGAGTCATCCATGATTGAGGATGTCGGTCATCAACAGTCTTTGTTTTGTTCCATTCACGATCAGGAGTTTAAGAGCCTGGTAGATTCCACAGTCGTGCATCAATATCTGTTACCTCTCTTGCAGGCAATACATCATCATTTCCTGTGTTAAACTCTTAATGTGATGGTTCTTCCAAATCATCAACCCTTGGACCATGCTCCTCTGCTTGAGCAGACTTGCTTGATGATTTTGGTTAAGATCTGGTTGCACCTTTGGAAGAACTTATAGAATTAGACTCCTTTTGAGTTGCTTTTTTGATGACTCTTCCTTGACTTATCTCCTTCTTTTCATCCCTCGGTTTGATCCAGCGGAGGGTTCTTCATCTCTGTCTTGATCATCACGCCCTCTCTTTAGGGTCACAACATCACCATAAGAAGCAAAGAGGTCTTTGTCTGAGTTGTACGATTCGATCAATGCATTGTAGAGATTTTTTTGAACGTCTGATCTGTTCATTGATTTATTTTCATTAATTTTGTCGATGAGAATCTTCTTTAACTTGAATTCTGAGAGAGATGTCGCTGCAGCGTAAGATGTCTGAGGTTGATTGGACGATCTATCTAACACTTTAGCTCCTAGAGATTCTGTGACAAACTTCTTAACCTTTGGCAAGATCTTGGATACCTGAGCTTTAACCTGATCCTTGATTATGGCCTTAATGTTTGATTCTATCTGGTTAAGAAATTCTTCATTCTCAGCTTGAGCTTCTTCTCTAAGATTGTTTGATTGTAGCTGAATAGCCACATTCACTTCATCTTTCATCTTAGACGCGAGGTAGTTATTAACAATGCCCAAAATTGATGATACAACTTTAGTAAATTGATTGGTTTGTTTGAGCTCAGACAGTTCAGTCTCTAATGAGGAAACCATTCGTTCAAAACCAAATAGAGATGCAAAGTTGGGGATATTTGGCAAGGTTGTTGCTGGAATAGTTGTTGTTGTTGTGGAATCATGTGTTTGTTATTGAGGTTGAATGATTAGAATGGGTGTTTGAGGAATTGTAGTGTCAGAAGAAGGTGTCGTAGTTGTGACGGAAACTGATACATTGACAGGAATATCAGATTGAATATTTGGATTTAAAATCGAGTCGATACCTGTGTTTGGAGTTGGATTCATGAATTTAGACACCAAGTCAGATGAAATAGAGGAGCTTTGTTGTTGCACTACAGGAAGTTCAGTAGTGAAAGTCACATGAACCTCTTCCTTTTCTTGAGTAACTAGAGCATTTGTCATTTCAGCATCTCATCTTTCCAGGTTAGGGTTCAAGTCTTCGTACAGTTCCTCATCTTCTTCATCTTCTTATGCTCCTCCCATAACATAATCATCATCCTCTTGATTTTCTTCTTCTTTTGTAATTTCATAATCAGGTGGTGTTGAAACCATCTGATCAGAAGACACGTCATCATCATAATTTACTTTTTCTTCTTCTTTTTCTTCTTCCTAATCATCTGCTTTGTATGTGGACAATTTTGGGTGAACAAAATCATCTCCGTCATTATCTGATTTTGTTTCTCCACTAACATTCTCTTGATCATCATCTTCATCATCATTTTCATTTTCACGGTCATGCTCATCATTGTCTTTATCATCCTTTCCTTGACTGTATGTCCAGGATTCTTCTTCACTCTCCGATCTGTATTCGGGTACATTGGGAACCTCTGGTTTGTCACCAGCTCCTTCATTTGCACCAAATATATTTTGTTGCTGCTCATCAGGAACCTTTAACTGAATGTCAACTCCATCACCTGAGCCACAGGGGTAAGAGCTGTGAGTTTGTATCTTGCTCCTTTCCATAGCAATCCTCATCTATTGAGCTTCAATCAAAGTGACCTCAGATAGCACCGTTAGACCTTTTGACTTAGTTGTAGTTTGCTTCTTCTTGGTAGGTTTATCTCCCTTAGCTAAGGTCATGATTATTTTTCCTTTAGAAGCTTGAGTAGACTTCATCTTAGGAGATGATTCAGAATTAGCTTTCTTCTTTGTAGTTTTTGGTTTTGGAGTCTTTTCACCAGTAGCATAAGTACGGTAAGTCATGTAGGCTTCGGACTCCAACATAGCTTGATTGGTCAAGTGTTGAGGGAGAATAGTACCGTATACTTGTTTGTCTTGATGTTTAGAAATGACTCTTACTGTGGTGAACATGTAGTCATCCCTGGCATAGTGCCAAAACATCTTGTTTCTCCTTGGGATTCCCTGATCCTTTTCCATGAAGTAGTCTATAATGACTTTGGTGAATCGTATATAGTACATGTCATTGTTCTTCTTAGAATTTTTGTTTTCCACTTGATACACTAAATCTTCCCACAACAAGCAGACATAATCAACAGTCTTGTTATGATACATTCCCAAAAGAATTTAAGCACGTGGCAGTCGAAGACTCTTTAGAGTAGTAGTTTTTCCACTTAGACACTTGTTGATTATGGCAGCAAATGATCTCCATGGTTGATGCATGTGATTGACATTGACATCGGATAAAAACTTGATCTCCCTGGTATGTCCAAGGTCTCTAATAAAAGATAGGATCTCCTCTTCAAGTAAGGGTTCTTCAAATATCTGACCAGGGAGTTTAGGGCAAACCTTGAGCATATCTCTGAAGTTGTCAACGTTAATAGTGTGACTTTTGCCATTCAACTTGAAACAAAGTGAAGAATGATGTCTAGAGACAGTGACCTAGAACTCTTGCATGTATATTTCTAGTACATCAGCAGAGATCTCAAATGCATCGTAGAATGGAGTGAGTTTGAGAGCATATAATGCCACTTGAAGAGTAGGTTCCTTGGATCTGAGAATTTAGCTTAGTCAGAGATTGCTTTTCCCTATCTTAAGACGGTCAGCAGGGGCGACTAATTCAGCATCCAGTGCCTGTTGATGAGCTCTTGTAGTATCCATGATTCTGCTAAGATAGGATCAATACAGTTTATGTACAACCAATTTTAGACAATATACTATAAATACCTATTGAGTGAGCACGTAAAGTTGATTCATGATGTGAACGTTTCATAAGAATTAGGAACTTTAAGACTTTTTGCACTTATTAAGATCTATCCATTAAAAAAGACAACTTAAGCTAACTTAACTTGTTTTAGAGTGAATAATTAACCAAGTTTAATTAATACTCTAATTAAGATTTTTAAATTGCCTTTTAAATTGAAAATTTGATCTTAAGTGTCTTGGGTCTTAGAGGCAAACATGATTTCTAAGGAAGAAAACTAGTTGTTCGGATCCTTAATGATCAAGTTGTTCGGTTCCTTAAGTAGACTAGTTGTTCGATTCCCAAAGGACATGCAGTTGTTTGGTTCCTTAATACACTGAGTTGTTCGGTTCCTTAGTGCTCTAAGTTGTTCGGTTCCTTCTAACTTCAGGGTTGTTCAGTTCCAAGTAACAGTAGTTGTTCGGTTCCTGCTATCAACTAAGTTGTTCGGTTCCTAATAACAACAGTTGTTTGGTTCTTGCTATCAACTAAGTTGTTCGGTTCCTAATAACACTAGATGTTTGGTTCCTACTATCAACTAAGTTGTTCGGTTCCTAATAACACTAGTTGTTCGGTTCCTGCTATCAACTAAGTTGTTCGATTCCTAATGACACTAGTTGTTCAGCTTCAAAATAGAGTAAGTTGTTCAGTTCACAAAGAGTGCATGTTGTTCGGTTCCAAAAGACAACATGTTGTTCTGTTCATTGTTAACATTTCGCAATTAAGTCATTTTTAAGCATTCAAACTTGATGTACTAGCATTTAAATCATAAGAACCACGCTTAGGGACATGATAACAACGTGAATCCACAGAATCATCAATAGCCTACACAAAACAAGCACATTTAACCATTAACGCACATTTATACAACACACTACAATCAAGGGCATGTTTTATTGATTCAAACACATTCAAGAATGCTTAAAACAACATTCCCACACAAAACTCATTAACATATTACATTAAAACTCAAAAACCCAAATTTTCATACAAATAATTAATCATATTCGATTCATATGTTAAGCATACATAAAACTGAGTTAAACTAGTTCATTACACACCAAAAACTACAAAACCCCTTAACTAATTTAGCTTTTTAGCCAGTTTGATTTTCAAGAACCCTAATTTGAGAATTAGGGATTTTGAGATCAAAAATGGATGAAAACCAAATTCCTTTGAGATGTTGGTAGGTTAGGTAATGTAGAACGATTTATATGTTGTACCTTAGGCTTGAAAACGACTTGAAATGATGGATGGATGGGTGGCGATCGTGTGTGGGAGAGGGAGGAAAAAATTCTAACTTAAGTGTGTGTTTGTGTGTGTAAAGAGACGGGGTCGAGTGATGTTATAAAATGATTTTTGTTTTTGACACATTTGGCCCCTCAAGTTTCAATACCCTTTTATTTTGCATAGATAAGTTTTATAAGGCATTTATAAGTTAAACAAATAGCACAATTAGTCCCTAATGTTTATACTATCATACCTATAGACTTAATTTTGCAAAATATTCCCTAAAGGCTTAAACAAATAACATATAAGGCACACATAAGCTAAACTTAATTAACTTTCCTTAAGAGAGATATTTCGTTATTATTTAAAACCTTTTTCTTTATGAGCATATTATTATTATGAAGAAGAAATTTGACATTTTCTCCCCCTCAAACAGTGACCCGTTTTCTATTTAAAGAGCTGTAGTCATTGTTTGAGAAGTCGAATGTCTTAGAAAAAGCATTTTCTGATGACTTAATGTTTTATTTTTGAAAATCAAACACCATGAAATAAGATTTCTCTTATTTTAACACATAAGTGCACTGACACGTACACTCATGAAAATATAGGAAGCACGGGTTGTGTTGCAAAGTAAACACAAGCCTTTGCATGGTCATAAAGTAAACCATGCCCGAGAATAAATTCCCGTTGAGAGGTCAAGTTTTCTTTTTGAAATACTTACCTTTAAGATGATGACCGGGTTGCTATCTGAAATAATAGCAAGCCATTTGGCATGTTTTGAAAACTATTGAACTTTTGCTCGAACTTCATTTACAGCCTCGTATCATTATTGAATGACATTCCTAAGGCCGTAAATGTTATTGATTGTCAGAAGACATGCCATTATTACCTCTTTTTATATTTTTCTCATTTTTTTCTTTGGTTTTAAGTATTTTATATTTTTGTATTTTGTTTTTATAAAAGTTTTCTGAAAATGAAAAATCTTTTTGGTTTTTATGGTCTTGAGTATATATACATATGATACACATGATATTAGAATAGGTACCACCACTATTCTTCAGCTTCATCTGCCAACTGTTTCAGTGTCTCAGGCGTATTCGCATTCCCAGCTTGTTGATGAGAAATTCAATTCTTTCTCTACATAGGGCTTTAGTGAAGATGTCCGCTAGTTGATACTAATTATTGACAAAGTAAAGTTCAATAACCCCATTCTTAACATGCTCCTTGATAAAGTGAAATTTGATGTCTATATGCTTCGACCTGGAATGTTGAACATTGTTGTAGCTTAAGGTAATAGCCCTTTTGTTATCACAGTACATTGGAATTTTATTGAATCCAAGGCCATAGTCGGTAAGATGTGATCTCATCTAAAGAATTTAAGCACAACATCCCGACATAACAATATATTCAGCTTTTGTACTGGATATCGCAGCACTTTTCTGCCGTTTTGATGACCAGCTAACAAGTCTATCACCCAAGAACTACATACTACCAGATGTGCTACGACATGTATCTTGACAACCAACATGATCCGCATCTGCAAATGCTGTTAGAGTAATCGAAGAATCCTTCGGATACCATAGTCCCTGATTAACGGTTCCTCTTAGATACCAAAAGATCCTTTTGACCGCATGTAAGTGCTTTTCGGTAGGCCGAGCCTGATACTGGGCACACATGCTTATAGAAAATTGTAGGTCAGGTCTACTGGCTGTAAGATAAAGGAGGGTACCAATCATGCCACGATAGTGTGACGGATCAACAGCTTTCCCTTCTTTATCCTCATCCAGTTTAGATTTCTCCACCATGAGAGTGTCTACTGGGTCACAAGAGTCAAAACCGTATTTCTTTAAAGATTAAAGGGCATATTTTGACTGGTTAATAAGATGCCTCTGGGACTTTGAGAAATCCGTAGTCCTAAGAAAAATGAGATTTTGCCTATCATTGACATCTTAAATTTTGAACACATAATTTTAGCAAATAGGTCACAAAGTTCATGTGTAGATGCAGCAAAGATAATATCATCGACATATATTTGTACCAGAAGTAAGTGTTTGCCTTCCCTACGGATGAACAGAGTAGGATCCACTAAGCCTTTGGAGAAGTCTTAGGATATCAGGAACGAAGACAACATGTCATACCACGCGCGTGGAGCTTGTTTCAACCCATAAAGAGCTTTCTTTATCTTGTACACGTGATTAGAGTTATCTGGATCCACAAAACCGTACGGCTAGCTAACATAAACCTCTTCCTGCAAATTACCATTTAGAAACACAGTCTTGACATCCATTTGGTAGACGACCATGTTCATGTGAGCGGCAAACACAAGAAAAATCCTTATAGCATCTAATCTTGCAACCGGAGCATAAGACTCTTTAAAATCAATTCCCTCTTCTTGACGGTAACCACGAGCCACTAATCGAGCCTTATTCTTAGAATACCTCCCAGTTCATCTAGCTTTACTTTGTAGATCCACTTCAAAGTAATAACCATAACTTTGTCTGGTCGGGGTACGAGCTCCCATACTTTAAGGCGTTCGAACTCATTGAGCTCTTCTTGCATTGCTTCGATCCAGCAGGATTGGGTCAAAGCATCTTTATACATCTTGGGTTTAACAGAAGTGAGGAAAGCATCGTAGTAACAGAAAAGAGCTTGCTTATGTAATTGTAGCCTTGTGGAAACTGGTCTAGCGAGTTCACCGATTATGTTTTCAAGTGGATGATCCTTAGTCCATTTTCTATTATGTTCAAAAATTTAGTGATCGAGATGCATAATTTTATGAATAGAATTTGACGATGAAGATTGATCAGAAGGGATTTCTAGAATTGGGATACCAAAGTATAGATCATTACCCATATGTGCAATTTCAATATCATGATTGTATTCTTCAACATCGTTAGGAATGACGGGAGGTTGAGTTTCGGGTGTTGTTTGAGAATGACTTGGTGATGGTGCATCTTGGTTAACATTTGTTGAAGAAGGTGAACCGGTTGATACAGCAGGAACTGGAGTAACTACTTCATGAATTGGAGCAACGACTTTAGAGGCTAGGTAATCAACACTGGGTGGAGGAGTGAGTAATTCATCAAACATGAGTTGAAACAAAATATCCTAATCTGTTCTTGAAGGTAGTACAAATTGTATTGAAGGAGGAGGGTTTGGCACGAGTCCTGAACTAATTATTGCAGGAGTCATTTCATGAAGTGCGGGTCCAGAACTGCTGTGTTAAGAAGCCATCGCAGTCAGCTCATCAAACTCTACATGAATTGTCTCAATGATTCGTCTGGTACGTCGGTTGTAAATTCGAAATGCTTTCTTTGTGGGTGCATAGCCAATGAAAATACCAATATCAGCTTTTGGTTGTAACTTACCTAAGTTCTCATTATCATTTGTCGGATAGTAGAGTGCACTAAATACATAGAAAAATGATAAGTCGGGAGGTTTGTCACATAAAAGCTTATATGGGGTTTCCCATGACGAAGACGTACGGTGGAACGATTTTAGGTGTAACATGCGATAGCCACTGCTTCTGCCCATAAGAATAACAGAGCTTTTGCATAAATTAACATTGTGCGGGAAGCTTTAATTAGCGTATGATTGTGTCTTTCAACGACACCATTTTGCTGTGGAGAGCGAGAAACAAATATTTCATGAGAGATGCCAACCTTCTCATAATATTCACGCAATTTTTGATTAACAAACTCAGTTCCATTATCTGTTCTGATACATC
>BQNB010046722.1:0-31906 GCA_026074375.1 Tanacetum coccineum
TTGAGAAGTATTTTGGAAAGAAATTTTCACGGGATTAATACTATACGTATATAAATTTGTTTGCTGCTACAACACATCACACGCCTAAGGGAATAATAGAAAATTTACTCATAAAAATCGACAAATTCATCTTTCTAGTAGATTTTGTTATTCTTGATATGGTTGAGGACCTTAGGATGCCCATCATCCTAGGAAGACCCTTGCTAGCAACTGCATAATCTAAAGTAGATATATTCCGAAAATCCATTTCTCTAGAAGTTGGAAGTGAAAAAGTGATATTCAAAATGAGAAGTAGTTTTACTATGACGAATTTTGAATCTGTTCGTTCAATAAAAAGTGAAACATACCTAGAGGATGATGACTTTAAAAAAATTGATTATGATTTATTCTTATACGATTCTGAATCCTGTGAGTTTAACTGGTTACTGGGCATCGATCCAGATATTTTCTCTTAAGAAATCAACATACAGGAATCATACGAAGAAATAGTATACAGGATAACTAAAGTGGAAAAAGAAAAATATTCAGTACCTCAAGAAAACAGGGTACATTGGTGTAAGGCGATTTTGTAAGAAAAAGAGAATGATCGCCAGTATTGGGCATCTTGTAATCCAAATAGTATTGTATGTAATGGAGGAGATTTACCAAATAACATAAAAAACATTATTGGGAGATCATAAATGATAGTAAACGAGAGGAGTTAGAATGGGAAAATCTAAGCTTAAATGATTGGATGAAAATAAGATACGGGAAAGTATGCAAGATGACCGGGGAAAGAATCCTCAAAGATCACTGGAGAGAAGAGTTCAGAGATGAAGAAGATGACCTAGAAGAAAACTTAAAAGACCTAGAGGAATACGGAGAAGATAAAGCTAATGCAATGATGGAAACTATTCATGATAAACTAAAAGATGAATGGTTTAATGGTACAAGTGAAGACGAAGATGACTTGGAAGGAATAATGGATTATCTAGAACCAAGATCCTATGATGGATTCATTGACTTAGATGACGAAGCTTATAACAAGAGAAAGTGCGGATTACTAGGAATAACCTATAAAGATCCATCCCCAATTTTAATCGAAAAAGTTAAGGTTACTAGATATACCATTGGCCCGGATGAAATTTACATGAAAGTGAAGGTATTAGGAGTTGATGAATTACCAAGAACAAGGGATAACGTTGCTACAATAAGAGCTAGATTAATGGAAAAGATTGCCAATGAAGGAAATGGGCAAACAAAGACGTAGAGCGTTTTGAGTCTAACTTAAAGACTCAGTAATAAACAAAAGTGCTTGTCGGGAGACAACCCGTCTGTTATTTTCTGCATTTTAGTTGGTTTTTATTGGTTTCTCTCTTATTTTGCAGGATCTGTAAGGAAGTGGAATTCTAGGTCTCCTCGGATCGTTTTCGTGTGGTAACAAGGTTCTGTCTGGGTGTACCCACATTGGTTACGTCGTAATAGATATCATTACAGTGTAATGTCCTTAATTAGTTACGCCGTAACCTTCTTATTCAAAATTTCAAAATTTTCAAACTACATGATTACGGCATAACCAATCCCATGATTACACCGTAATCCCTTTTTAAAAACTAAAAATCAGTTTGAAACCTTTTCAAAACCGTGTATAAGTAAATGAACTTTGTGGGTATGTTCTCTGGAAACCCTCACGAGACTTCGCTCGTCCACTTGGGCCACCAAGTGGTTTAAAAGGCTTGTTGCATATGCTAAATGCAACCGTGATTCCTACAAAAGTGAGTTAGATTTTAGTGTATATTTATCTATGAACATGATGTGTCGTTGTGTGGTGTTTATTTATGATAGTTCAAGTTTTAAATTTATATTTTTCCGACTTAACCAAAAACAACACTTTAACGGGCATTGTACCCGGTCGGTGGTAGATTCGTGGTAAGTAGGGTGTCGAACACTTGAAGCGAGGTTAAATATCTCAATTTATTTATGTTTTGGTTATCTAATCTATGTTAATTCTAATCTAAGTCAAACCTATGCTAATCCTATGTTAGTTCTAATCCTAATTCTAACAGGTAAAGGGGGTTTTCAGCCTGAGAGATTGGCACGGGTTTGGTTGGTGACTACAATCAATTCAAGACACTTTAACCCACGCAAGAAAATTAACAGAAGATAAAAGAGCGATCGAGCCTTATGATAGAAAACTGTATTAGCCATCATTAATCCGATTAGAAGTTGGTTTGTTTATTCAGTGCAATGATTACTTATCTCGAAGAGGCATATCATTCTTAGACTTAGGCGGGACTTCATCCTAAGACCTAGACACATTAATTCTGTCACAATTAAAGCATTCGCATAAAGCATCCTTATTTGTTGATTATAATCTATCTTAGGGATTAAAGCAATGGTGATCTTGTTAAACCCTAGCTCATAGAGACTTTACCCACTTACTGCTTAATGGCAATTTATACACTAGTAGTCCACTTGTCTAACTATCCAATGGAATCAAAACATTATTTGTTGAATTATCTAGATTCACCTACTAGTCAACATGTTCAATAAACCAAAGGCAGTTTCCGTTAACTAGTTAAGCCAAAAGCGTATCCTTAGTACGATTTTAGAAGGACAATACTTGTGATCCCATGATTCTACATGTATAAATCACTATATGGAGAGCTATCCCGGCATCTAGATTACTTGGTTCGTATCACTAGATCCAGTTGAATGATAGGTCGCATACAAAAGCACGTAAACAAGTATGAATTGATAAACATAAACAAGCATTCAACGATAAATTAAGCAATCAAGATATAAACAAAACCAAACATTCAGATCTTCATAATAATGGCTAATACCTGAAGGTATTAGCCTTCAAACATCATAATTAATACAAGAGTAATTGTTTTAGCCAAGTTAAACTAACCGAGTTAACGAATGATACCAAAAACTGAACGATTACAAAAGTATAAGAAATTACACGTTGTCTTCTATGGATTGGAATGCGTTGCAAGAAATCTTTTGCTCTTTTTCTCCTCTGAAAATCAACTTTTGTGGTTTAGGTATCGAGAATATGATTTAGCACACTTAAAACTCATTTTTAAGTTTTGTATTTATAGGGTCTGGAAGTCAGTTCGATACGACGTATCCAAGGGATTGGATACGGCGTATTGGAGTTTCTTGGAGTTGGGACCACGTTTGATATCTTCCAGAATATTCACATACTATATCATGAATATGGCGTATAGGTCTTCTCTAGATACGACGTATTAAGCTTGTTTCCTTTGTGGTCTTTGGTGAGTGTAGGCACGGATACGCCGTATCTTCCTTGATGGATACGGCGTATTGGTAGTCAGAATAGTAAATCTTCAAAATATCTTCATTTAAGCTCCATAATGCGTGCCTTTTGCTAATATTCACCAAGTACTCCATAATTACTGCAATTCTAATATATAAACGATTAAGTAACAATTATTTGCAATAATTATATAAAATGGGTTAAATACATGGGATAAATGATGCTATAAAATAGACGTTATTTGATGTCATCAAATATCCACCCACTTGAATCCTACTTGTCCTCAAGTAGTCTTTAGAAGTCTATAAAAATGTATCCCTAGGGATATTATCCGTTAAAGCATTTATTTGATCTATTACAAGTACACAACCAAACACCTCACGAAATAGGAAGATGAAAACACTCAAATCACTCAACTCATCTATGTGGTAACATGTAACTAATTCGCTCATTGCTCAGTCGTGACGAGTATTCTATCATAAGCTTGGTAAGGATACACATCTCCACCGCTAAAGCTAAGGAGTAACAAGTTTATAAAGGTAAATATTGGTTTGTATGATAAGGCTTAGGGTTGATTACTCTAACTAATCTCTATCGATACCGATATTCTAGGAGGGCGACAAAGACCACATATACACACCCGTAACGACAGGATAGACACATGTGACTGCTCACTCCCACCTCGAATAAGCTAAAGAGTATGAATAGTAGAGTAATATAGGGTATGGATCTTCTAAACTTACCCAATAAAATAAACCAACAAGGCAGTCCTGAGACATGCATACCCTGAGACATGCATACATGGCCGTAACGACGGAATAGACATGCACGCTCGATCACATCCTTATTCACGTAAAACCCATGGTTAATGATTAGGAAAGGGAAATAAATTGTTGTTAAATAAAAATTACGAAACAAATAGATTAAGTCTAAAATACATGTTGCTACACACTTTTTCCCGACCGTTACCATGATAAAGACACAACTATTTACAACGTCTTGATCATAGATCAAATACAAACAACCTAAGTTGGCGTTCCCGTAACGGTCAACTTCCCAAACATCCCAAACTTTACATACTTTACAAGGCAAGTGGCGATATCTTCCACTTTATAAAATACTCTACATCGTCGATTTGTATCGATGAATAATCGATCCTTCGTATAATTCCTTCGGTAGTTGCGAAACGATTATCTTTAAACTTTTTCTTCTCTTTTTTGTTGCGATTTTTTCTAATTTTTTCAATTTTTTTTTGCTAACACTATACTACGAAACTCGGTATAGTTTCACCATCTTCATGATCATAATAATTCTGGATAATTCCTTCGATTTTTCTTCATTCTTCGGACGTACCATTAATTGCGATGGTAGTAAAAATACATGAGTTTTGACTATAATATACATTCCCAATTGCGATGTGCAAATTTCTTCCAACCGACCAATAATTAGACACAAGGACTCGGAAATAAAAAATTACACTTTAAAGCAACTAGCAACCTGTAAAAATAAACTTAATCTAACAGGGTAGGCTAAGATGTAAAGGTGTAACGAAACAAATAATTGGTGTATTTCCTAAAGGATTGGCTCTACGGGTTGTTCTAGGGGTATTCCTTTACTCTTATAAATGAGTAGTAAAAAAGGTTTTGTATATGGTGTTAAACTAACCAGTATAATAGTTTAATACGCCAACATGTAAAGGCGATTTGGGTGTAATCCAAAAATTTACCAATTTAAACAAGCTACTACATCTAAATCCATAGTACTCAATATTGCGGTCTCGAATAGATATACCAATCCAAGTTCTAAAGTCTACAACATCACCGGCACACTCATATTTTGTGAATTTTAGGTAAGAACTTTAGAAACGAATAAGGTTAAATCTTTCAAATATCTAAAACATGGGTTAAGTGTGCGTTATGTATCAATTAATTTCACAAAAGCAGCTTGAAAAAAAAATGACATAATTTAAGCATTTTTAGTGTGAAAATAAAGATAAAGTAAACGATTAAAATACTAATCCCCCACTGAATTATACAATGTCCTCGGATGTATATAAAAAACATAAAATACGGGAATTAAAAGAATTAGAATTAAAACTCCCCTGATATTAGCTCGTAGATTCTCCATTTGAGTTTATTAGCAATTTGAGTTGAACAGCCACCTTGAAGTTCAATACTCCAACCCTTCAAGCTCCATATTTGTAAATTCTCCACCATAATCCGTCGAATTCTTTGCTTCCAAGGTCCTGTATAAAACATAGGAAAAACGTGCATTCCTATCTTGGTACCTACGATTAATTTAAACTAAACTAAACAAACTAAATACGGGTTAGTTTGGTGAATACGCCGTATCATGTGATTGAATACGCGTATGACAGAACCTGACAATAATGTTTTTAAAGTGCATAAAAATAAAGACTGATACGTCAGACATCAATTACGCGCCGTATGGTAAGGAGCAGATAACGCCGTATGATGTCTGGGAAGACAAAAACGATAAATTAAATAACATTCCGGGTTGTCTCTCGGGAAGCACTTTTGTTTACAGCGAAGTCTTTAAGTTAGACTTTTCTTCAGCCTCTCACTCGGTGCGCGTAACCATCCATCCCTTCGTCATCATCCAGAAGGGGATTTCCTGGGTAACTCGGAATGCTCTCACTTGTATTGTAAATTGTCGATTCACAATAATGTCTTTAAAGTGCATAAAAGTAAAGACTGATAACGTCAAGACAATCAATACGCCGTATGGTATAGAACGGATACGCCGTATTAATGTCTGGGAAGACAAACTCGATAAAATAAATAACAATCCGGGTTGTCTCTCGGGAAGCACTTTTGTTTACAGCGAAGTCTTTAAGTTAGACTTTTCTTCGGCTTCTCTCATTCCATCTCCACTATTTGGTGCGTGTCACCTTCCATCCTTCGTCCTTTTTCTGAAAAATATCTTTGTAGATTATGGACAAATTATCTTCATTTCTTTCCCAAATATCAAATTCATATCCTCTTATAGCAATATATTCTTCGTTGGGCCCAAGCGAGTACTGAATAGCTTCAAACTTTTCTGCTTGGCACCTTCTTTTGTTAGGTTGCTCATCAATAGAATTAGATGTATTGCTATATTTGCGCTTTGTCTGACTTTGTTCATCTTCCTTTTTAGTGACGTTCTTTGCACGTGTTATTAGACAAGGTTTGAAGAATGAGTTAGTAGTAGTATTGTTACTACTCAAGATGCCATCATCCATTCATCTCTTATTCCAACTCCCATTCATCCAAGCATGGAATAATACCTTTTTAGTTCTTCCATCCATTTTCATGTGTTTATCAAATGACGAATTTACTCGCGATATGAATTCGAGTGGATCAATCCCCCAGTTGTCTCCTTCGTCCAACATTTCTTCTTCTCCATCGTATGATTCAGGATAAAATTTACAGAAAAATTTCTCAACAAGTTCTTCCTAAACGGTGATTTTTCCTTCTCCTTCGTTTATCCACCATTGTTTTGCCTCATCAGCCAGCGAGAGAGGAAAGATTTTCATTCGTAGTTGATGGGAATCCACACCGGGAATGTAGATTAAATCAATCACTTTTAGTACCATAGCAATGTGGTTTATTAGGTCTTCGTCAATCCATCTGTGGTATGTATTCATTTGTAATTCCTTCAAAAATTCCTTGCTGAGTTTAATGTTTATATCGTTACTGGTGATAGAAAGATTTGATTCAATTTGATATTTTTCCATGTTTTCATTAAGAATTGGTCCAACCATGACTACTTGTAGTTCCTTCTTTAATCAACTAGCTCTGATAAGTTCTTCCTGAAACAAGGGTAAAAATATCAGTAGTATCTGCTCTGAAGAAAGATAGAAAAAAATTTAGCACGAAAATCAAATACGAAAACTAAGATTCTGATTCTGTTCCAGATGATCAATACGCCGTATCCAATGAAAGTGGATACGCCGTATTAATTAGTTGAACGCTGTATTGGACAAAAGGTTGGATACGCCGTATCTGATGGAAGTGGATACGCCGTATCGAGTTATCGACCAGAACAGTGTATTAGCAAAACAATTAAATTAAACACACAAATATAAAAACAAACAATTAAACTAACAAAATATACAGAATATACAAGAATATACATTAATCTAATTAACACTAGTCCTAAGGGTTAGATCTAATCTAATGTTAAAAACCAAAACATAAAATAAAAATCAAGATTAATTTTCACTCCCCGGCAGCGGCGCCAAAAACTGCAACTTAGCTTCATCAACAGTTTGTGAAATTTCATCCACAAGTTCTTGTGACACTTTCTCATTAGGAAGCACATCATTATTTATGGCATACGAATTTTTCCAATAATCAAACTCATCAGATTGTTCTTGATTACCTGATGTTGATGGACATAGTTCACCTTCATAATCTTGGCCAGAAGATGATCCTCCAATCTCAAATGTTTCATACTCAGATATCTTCTACCTCTTTGCGCTATTCTCCCCCTCAGGATGAGCATCATCATGAGGATCGTCCTGATCTCTAGGGCGAACAACAAAAGGTCTACAAGGAGTAGTGGCCACCTGAAGTCTTCAAATTTAATCTTGAGAGCAAGCCAAATAGAGACATCATATTTTTGCAACTGAGGGTCATCTTTTATAGTCAGGTAAAGTTGATATTGTTGTTCTTGTGTAGAAGGAATTGCGTCTTTAGCCGGATGCACATGCAGAATATGACCTGACATATAACGTCTGACTAATGAATCAACATGCGAAGGAATGTGATTAGCAATAGCATCATCAACTTGCGAGGAAATCTCTGTGATGTGTCGTTGTGTGGTGTTTATTTATGATAGTTCAAGTTTTAAATTTATATTTTGCTGACTTAACCAAAAATAACACTTTAACTGGCAGTGTACCCGGTCGATGGTAGATACGTGGTAAGTAGGGTGTCGAACACTTGAAGCGAGGTTAAATCTCTCAATTTATTTATATTCTGGTTATCTAATCTATGTTAATTCTAATCTAAGTCAGACCTATGCTGATCCTATGTTAGTACTAATCCTAATTCTAACAGGTAAAAAGGGGGTTTCAGCTTGAGAGACTGGCACGGGTTTGTTTGGTGACTACAATCAATTCAAGACACTTTAACCCACGTAAGCAAATTAACAGAAGATAAAAGAGCGGTCGAGCCTTATGACATAAAACTGTATTAGCCATCATTAATCTGATTAGAAGGTTGGTTTGTTTATTCAGTGCAATGATTGCTTATCTCGAAGAGGCATATCATTCTTAGACTTAGGCGGGACTTCATCCTAAGATCTAGACACATTAATTCTGTTACAATTAGAGCATCTACATAAAGCATCCTTATTACTTGATTATAATCTATCTTAGGGATTAACGCAATGGTGATCTTGTTAAACCATAGCTCATAGAGACTTTACCCACTTACCGCTTAACAAGAGCGTAAGAAAAGCAAAGCCGAAGGCGTAATCATTTTTAATGGGCCAACCCGTACCTATTTCATGGGTCGGGTCAGCCCATAATATTCATTAATCTAATTCCTGCCTAAAGAAATAATAAAAAGCCCATTTTCTATTTCCCTTAGTCAAAGCCCAATCATATTCTCCCTTTCCCTGGTCAAAGAAATAAGAAACGCGCCAACATTTACTATTCATCCATCTCCCCTGTTTTTTACACACAACAAATTCACACCAGGGTAAAACACTCACCACACCACATACACGTATCCTTCTAGAAGGCTTAGCTGACACATCTGACACACCCAAGTCTACGCTGGCAATCCCGAGGGATATGATTGGAGAAAATTGTGTGGAAGTGATCTAACGGTGGATTGAGGATTTTTTAGTGATAAAGGGCCAAGGATGAAGCTCAAGGACGCTCCTCCCCTCCTCTTAGAACCTTCCCCTTCCTGCTATAAATAGAGGAGAAAACACACAAAGATTGGCATCTAGCTTATAGTATTTTTAGTAGCTTATTAGTGTAGTTTTTAGCTTATTATCTCGTTTTCAATGTAATTTTCTCTTTTAAAGCTTGTAATCCCTTTTGTTATTAATAAAAATCCAGTTTCTTTTAAATTGTGTTTAAATTCTAGTGTTTCTTTTATACAAATTTTCTTAAAATGTGTTTATATACTACTTAATAAGCTTAATAAGCTCACTTCATCCAATAAGATATCACTTATTCAGATAAGCTTGTTTAAAGCTTAACTGAATAAGCTCATCACTCAAATTACCTTAAATACTTGAATAAGCCATTTGGAAGATAAGTAAGATCTGGAAGGGCTTATAGGGCTTATTCAGAGCTTATTTCTTAAGCATCTTATAGATTTAAACTCTTAAGAGCGATTTTAGATCCCTGTTTAGCTGGGATCAAGGTACATGATTCATTTCTCTCTTATAGCTTCAAATCTATTTTAGCTTATTACATTGCTTAATCTGCTTATTAGTGCTTTTTGTTGCTTATTTGTGCTTAATTTGTTTCATTTTAGCTTAATAGTCCTAAATTCCTGTTAAATCATTATAATTAGTTAGTAGAGTTTAGTTAAATCTGCCATTTTAGGAGTAAAACCGCTTATTAGAGTCGCTTATTGTTGAGTTCTTATCTTCCTTAAGTTTCTGCTTGTTTGTCTTTATATACCTAGTACTTTAATTTGTTTTAAATCAATCAAAGCTTAATTAGGTCTTGATTTAGTTTAAAAGTAGTATCTCATCCCCTCCTCCTCTTCCTCCTAATCCCTATGTTCCTTCTAAATAAAAAGGAAGAAAATGAAAAAATAAAAAAAAAATAGAAAAAACAAAAAAGAGATAAAAAAAAGAAGAAGAAAAAGAAAAAAAAAAGAAAGCTAAAGAAAAGAAGAAGAGGAGAAATAAAATGTAGAAAAAAAGGAAAAAAGAAAAAGAAAAAAAAAGTAATCTAAAAAAAAAAAGAAAGAAAAAGAAAAGAAAAAAAGAAAAAAAAAAAACAAAAAGAAAAAAATAAGAAAAAAAAAAAAAAAAAAAACAAGAATGAAAAAGAAAAAGAACAGAAAAAAACAGAAAAAAGATGAAAAAAATGATAAGGGATTTAAAGGGGTGTTTGGGATAAGCTGCATTAACTAGATACAATTGAGTTTAGACTGTTTTTGGTATTCATTCTGGTTTTAATAAGCTCTTATTTAGTCTGAATGCTAGTTTTAACAAGTTTTAGATAAGTCTTATTAAGTTTTCTAGTATCTTTTGTCAAATGCTAAAGTCTGCCTAGTCAATTTATGTCTCAAACTGCTCATTTGATAATCTCTATTTGAGGTGTGGTATTTGTGTCTGAAATGCATCATTGAGCATCTGTTTTAAGTCATTTTTCTTTAAGGTATCATGTTAAACATCTCAGTTTAAAAATCCAGTCAAGTGAGAATGTTTTTTGGTTGTTCTTAAGTACCATATTTACAAATCAAAATATGGTTAAGATAGAGTTTAATTTAAAGTAAGTTTGATTTAATTTAGCTTATTGGGGTCTGATGTTCATTAGTTTTTAATTTGTAGTGTGTCCAAAGTGATTTAGAGTCTTAATATTAAGCTTAAAGTTGTCATTATTTTCAAAAAAACCAAAAATATCAACTAGTGTAATCTGCCATTTTAAATTCTATTTTCGACTTAATTTCCATATCTAATTTTTTCCTTAATTCCTGCTTATTTGAATTATTAGAGTATAGGCCTAAATCTGTTTTCAACTTTGTAGCTTATTTCTTTTGCTTATTAGTTCTTAGGTTAGCTTAAAAAGTAGTGGTTAAGCTTTTTAGTCTGTTTTTAAGTGTCTACCTGTTTAGTTGCTTATAGTGCTTTCCAGCTTATTTGGTTTGTTTATTTGTTGATCTAAGTGCTTAATAGGACTAGTTGTTCATCTGTTTTTAGCTTATTAGAATTTTAAGTGCTTATTTAGTCTAGAATCCCAAACAGTTTAGCTTAAAGTAACAAAGTCTTAAAATGAAAATCTGTCACTTTTGTTAAGCTTTTCCTGCTTATTTTTAAGAACTGTAAAAAGCTCCTTTATTATATTGTTGCATTTTTAGCTTATTTTATAGTCTTTTCAAAAGAAAAAAATGTTTTTATCAAAAAGGAAGTCACAGGGTTCGAACCTGTGACCTTCCTTACACAATACCAACACCTCAAACCCACTCGCCCTTTGGGTCTTTCATAGACATTGCACAATTTCAATATTAATGTTTTTTTTTCATTTAAGCTTACAACTTATTGATTTTTTAACAGCTTTAGCTTTTTAAGTTATTTTTCTTTAAAAACCTTCTTTTTTGCTTAAAGTATTTTTAGGAATATTCTTAATTTTTTTAAGATTTAATTTAGTATTTTTAATATAATTTTTAGTATAATTTAGTTTAAAAAATTATTTTAAATAGTTTAAAAGTTCAAAAAAATATTTTCTGTTTTTTAAAATATAAAATATAGTTTAAATACATTAAGTTTAGAAATTTCCCTTTTCCAGTTTTTAGAGTTATTTTAGAAAATTTTTGTTTATCCTTTACCCATTTAGTGGTTTAATTGTTGTTACAATTGAATAAGAAAGTTGGTGCCTTTAATTCTAATTTATCGTTCCTTTTATGTTTTTTACCTTTGCGTTTTTAGATTTAGAATCCAAATCCAAAATATTAATTATTCAAGCACGCGATCACTAACCGAAACAAGGTTTTTTAATTCACACTTCGTCAGGATACGACATCCGGGAGATAAAATATTGTTTGTCCTCAAGCAATTTTTATATCAAACGGGATACTCACTATACTATTACTAATTTGGTATTTTAGGATATATATATTTTATATATAGTTGATACGCGGTAAAATATACTAATATAATATTCCAAAGAGCAATTAAGAACTTTCCTAAAGTCTCCCTTAAGAAAAGCTCACTCTAAAAGATATATATAATATATAATATACGTATGTTTTTTGAAAAGTATGATTTCCCGGGTCGTTTTCCCAATGATTTGAGAAATTGAAACCTCGTTTGATATTGGATATTGATTTGAATGGGTTCGAAGATTGATTGGTTTTTTTATAACTACTAATTAAAAGCACAATTAAAAACAAGCAATTAAAAACAATTAAACACTTAACAATTAATGGAAAACAAATAGAACGCGACAAATAAGCAAATACACTAAATTTAACTCCTAAAAATGCAAACTAAATTTCTAATCCTAAAATAGGACTAAAGAAAATTTTAAGAAAAAGAAAAATATTTTTTTGATTATTTTTGAATTTATTATGAATTAAAAACTATTTTAATCTAATTAAATCCTAAAAATAGCAAATTAAGTCCTAAAAAATTAGAAAAATGATTTTTCAACTTAGAAAAGTCTAAAATAACATAAAAACTTAGAAAACTATTTTTAACTATTTTTTTTTAAATTAAAATCCTATTTTTAAACTTAAAATTAAAGGCTCAAAATGAAAATAAAAATCTAAAAGGTGTAAAAATGATTTTACTCAATGTAAACCTAAAAGTAATTTTAATAAAACTAAAAACTATTTTTTTGTAATTTTCTGAAACGTTTTCTATTTTTTAATGATTTTTCAATTTTTAAACCTACAAAAAATCCTACTAAATTATAAAATGAAGAGAAAGATTTGGAGAATTCAGGAAAAGTCTAAAACCTAATAAAGAACTCATGAAAAATTAAAAGAGTAACACAGCTTAAAGAATAAGCTCAAAAAGCCTATGATTAAGCTACGACTTATTATTTATAAAGGAAATGAAATTGTGTACAAGTATTTAATGAAAGGAAAAGATAATGGATGAGCTAATGAAGCATGATGGTAAGTCTTGTGTGTTGTGTGTGAGAGGTCGTGGGTTCGAGGCAGGCAAACCCTTTTTGCTTATTTTTTTATTTTTTCACTTTTAACAAAAACTAAATATCCAAACTTATTAAAAACTTGATTTTAAACAACTTTAAAACTAAACTTTTAGTCTGAAAATGAAAAATAAGCCCTGAAACAGCTTATGAATAAGCTGTCCACAGAAACTAAGGGTTTGAGCTTAAAAAGCTTTGTTGACACTTAAAAGCTTGCACAAGCTTAAATATAAGCTCATTTTTAAGAACCAAAGTGTGTCTTAAAAGGCTAATGATGTGCTTATTCTAATAATGACAAGAGAACTTAGCTTAAAACTCTCAAAGACACCTAAATCCTAGGATTAAAAGGGCAAACTCATGATGCAATGCAAAAAACTATAAAACTTAATAAGCTAAAAGGCTAAATAAGTTATAATTGATCTTAAGCTATTGAAGACTTAATCAACTACCTATAAGCTAAGAATTTAAACCATAAAATCTACTACTAACAGCTAAGAATCTAGAATTAAAAGCTACTTAGTATTGACTACTGTTTTTGGCTTTTTTGACTTTTTATGAACTTTTGACAGAAAGTATAACCTAAAAAAATGAGCTATAAATTGGAAAACAAGCTTTGATCTATGTTAAGCTATGACTAAACTATAAGCTATATGAAAATAAGCCCCTAGAACTAACAATTACTAGCTTAAAAAGAGACTTAAAGATCAACAGTTCTAACTGCTGTTAGAACTGCTGATGCAAATGACTAGTGCACAAATCCAAAATGCAGGTAACCAAATTGGTATCTACTGCATTAAACTTACTCAATGAGTATGCACAATCACTTAGCAAACCAAATCCAAGCCTTTCAAGGCTTGGATCAAATTTTACAAGCAAAGAGAAAGGGAATTAACACCCTAGTGCAGACACAAGAAAATTAAGCTCTAACTTTTTGAAATTTGTAATCTAACTTTTAAAAACAAATTTTCTACTGGTTTTACATGATAATTAAACTATCTCAAAAGCTTTTATCAATTGCCTTTGACTTTTGAAGGTCAAAAAGCCTTATTCCAAACACTCCTTTAAGTCCATGACAGATTTGAAAAACTAATGGATTTGAAAACTAGTGAACACTTTTTTAGAAACCAGATATTATACAGCTAATAACAAGCTAAATAAGCAATCCTAAGCTTTCAATAAGCCATAAACAATAAGCTAAACTAATTAAGTTATATTTTTGGTTTTTATGATTTTTTTAGACAAAAATTGAAATATAAAGTTCTAAAATGCTAAACTAAACAGATGAAATAACTTGAAACTAATTCGCACAAAAAGACTAGAATAAGCACAAATTAAGCATTAAATAAGCAAATTAAACAAGTAGTAAACAACTAACAATATTGAAGACTTGAAATTATACCAAACACCCCTTTATTTATTCAAAATCGATTTTAAAACTATGGCAGAGAGATTTAAAGCACCAATAAGCAATACCAAACACTAATTAGCTTAATAAAGACTTAATAAGCAATATTCAACAATCAAATAAGCTAAAATAAGCTAGAGACAGTTTAATGCTTAAAGAGTGAAAGATACCTAGATCCCAGCTTAACAGGGACCAAATAAGCTCAAATGAGCTTATCTACAAGCTCTGGCTTATTGAGAATAAGCATGTAAGTCCTGGAAGCCCATCCATGTTTGGCTTCCCTTCCATTGAAATAAGCTGAGGTATTTGTTTGAGTGGATCTTAAGTAATTAATCAGCTTAGTTTAGCTTATTAGGCTAAACTGAGTTTAGATTTAGCTTATTTTAGAGAGAAGAGCTCATTGAGAGCTTATTATTAGAACAGTATTAAGTAAATTATGGAATTAAAAGCACGATTTAAGTGAAACAATATTTCATTGATAAAACAAGCTGATTACAATATGAATAAACTAAAATTACATAAGCTAAATGTTATCTAAAAAAATTACTCTCTAAAAATTACACACCAATTTGTGAGAAAAAACTCCTATTTATAGCCAAATGAGGATGCATAGGCCTTTGGGACTTGTGCTTTCTCTGTGAGGAGCTCGGGGTGTCTAATCTCAGCCCTCTAATCCTCCTTGTGTTACTTTGAATCGATCTCAGCCTTCGATTTAGCCTCCACGCATCAATAACCAATAGGAAAGGCCGGGATTGCCAGCGTGTCATTCTCTGACACGCGTGGCAGGCCTTCTAGAAGAGCGAGGGATTGTGGGTGTACGATTTGGTGAGGTGAGGGTGCAGGGAATTCGGTGAGGGAGAAGGGTGAATAGTGAGAGTAAAGGGGCGGGAAAATTCGGTAAAAACCGTTTGGTTTTTACTGTTTGGAGTTGACTGGAGTTAAAAGGGTTTGACCGGGTATGGTTTTGGGCTGGGCAAGGTGGTGATGGGCCGGTTTAGATTTGGTTATTAATAAAGGCTAACGATCGTTAGTCCCTTGTTAACAAAGGACTAAATTTTAGGGCTTGTTTTGAATTTATTTAACAACAAGGGGTATTTTTTAGATTTTGTTATGTCTTCATAGTTGACCAAGTTTGACCATGAGGTTGACTTTGGTTGACTTTTGTTAACTTTAACTTGATAAATCCCGGCTCTTAGCACTTTGTCCGTCTCCGGCTTTATAAAATTCCATCTTGATCAATTCCATGCTCAGTTTTGTCTTTTCCGGCTTGATTTAAGACCATTTGCATAATATCCGGTACCTGCATACACATAGCACAAAACAAGCATATTTTTGGCATTTAAAGTCTGTTTTGGGTCATTTAGGGTCATTTTTGGTATAAACAGATATGTGTATTTTACACTTATCAAAATTCCCCAAACTAAACGATTGCGTGTCCTCACGCAATATTACATGCCTTATAACCAAATACCTCAAAACTTCCCCAAACTAAACCTTTGAAAAGTAGCAAAGATTTTTGTTGAGAGAGCTAAGAGATCACAAGTTATAAAACACCCGATTTCCCATTTTCAAAGATTTTTTTATTTTTTTATTTTTTATGATTTTTCTTGATAGACTATCTAACTACAACTTATTCTTGTGTTGACATAATGTATTGTTTTCATTACCTTAGTGGTAATTTTTAGGATCATGGAACAAAAAGCACTTGAAAAGTGTCTTAAAAGATAACTTCATCATTCCCGATTTTTCACTTTTCCCATGCTAAGCTTAAAAATAAGATCACCGTTAAGTACGAGCTAAGATGCTAAGACTACTTATAATTACAACTTGTGAATTTCTCTTCCCGACATAAATCATATATTTAAGTGTGTGTGCTCAAATTAATTTAAACCATTAAATCCACATATTTAGATAGTTGAAATCCGACCAAGCTTTACACATGGGCCTTTTGGGCTAATATGTTAATCACTTAGTAAGATCACAACTCAAAGCAAACAAAAACCTCCTTAGCTAAGACATCGTTGGTTCACTTGAGGTGGTACAAAAGGTGTTGAAGGAGGAGGGTTTGGCACGAGTCCTGGACTGATTGTTGCAGGAGTCATTTCATGAAGTGCGGGTCCTGAACTGCTGTGTTCAGAAGCCATCGCAGTCAGCTCATCAAAGTCTACATGAATTGTTTCGATAATTCGTTTGGTACATCGGTTGTAAATTCTAAATGCTTTCTTTATGGGTGCTAGCAATGAAATCCCAATATCAGCCTTTCGGTTGTAAACTTACACCAAGTTTCACTATCATTTGTCAGATAGCAGAGTGCACCAAATACATGGAAGAACGATAAGTCGGGAAGTTTGTCATGTAAAAACTCATATGATGTTTTGCCATGACGAAGACGTACGATGGAACGATTTTAGGTGGTAACATTGCGAGGTATGCACTGTTCTGCCCATAAGAATAACGGAGCTTTTGCATAAATTAACATTGTGAGGGCAACTTTAATTAGCATACGATTACGTCTTTCAACGATACCATTTTGCTGTGGAGAGCGAGCAATAGATGTTTCATGAGAGATGCCAACCTTCTCATAATATTCCGCAAAAGTCTTGATTAACAAAATTCAGTTCCATTATATGTTCTGATTTGTCGGACAGGCACTTTAAGCCGCACTTGGATCATCTTGAGAAACTTGATTATGAAATTTAGAGCTTTATCTTTTGACCTCAAGCACTTAACCCATGTAAATCGAGAGTAATCATCGACAATGACGAGGATGTACTTCTTTCCATTAACACTTGTGACACACATTGGTCCACAAAGATCCATGTGCAAAAGATAGAGTTTTTCTTGGTTGGTGTCTTCAGATTTAGGTTTGTGGGGTTTCTTCTTGCTTTTACCCATTGCACAAGCAGAACACAGATGGTCCTTTTCAAATTTAAGCTTAGGGAGACCTCGAACAAGACCATGTCTAGCTAAATGGTTGATTGCACCAAAGTTCAGATGAGACAGACGTCGGTGCCATAGCCAGGACTTAGTCTTTGTGGCCTTTGACAAGAGACATATAGGAGAGGACGCCATCATATGTCTAAGAGACAGAGTATACAGATTATTGCCTCGAGATCCGGTCAATAGATCAACATCTTCTAGATTACGAATGAAGCAAGTGTGTTGACGAAAAGCAACTTCAAGGTTCGAATCACAGAATTGCCTAACGGAGAATAAGTTGTGTCCAAGTCCTTCTACGTAGTAAACCCTTGATATCGTAACATTCCCAATCTGATAATCACCATATCCCAATATCTTTGCCATATGATCATTTCCAAATTTTACTGTACCTAAAAATTTATTGATGAAATTGGTGAGCTAAGAGCGATCTCCGGTCATATGCTTGGAGAAGCCAGAGTCTAAATACCAGAGAAAATTTGGCATAGACTGCATCATCAAGAGAGGAAGATGGAACATCGGAAACTATGGATCCCTAAGATTTACTGGGTTCCGTTTTGTTAGCAGATACAAATTTAATAATCTTAGGTTTGCTAACGGGAACATTAGTTTTAGATTTCCTAGGTTTCCTTGAGTAAACCAATGTTACTACAGGCTTAGATGTATCAGATTCTAGGGCAATTGGTTTCCTAAGGGGCACTTCAGCAGTTGTGGTTATCCTAGTTAAAGGGCACATATTTTCTACTATAGTGAAGGTCCGACTAGTAGGTCTCCAATTGTATCCTATATTTGTAAACACTTTTCCTGTTAGTTTCCAAACTTTTCTCTTTGAGCTTTTCTTAACAGATTTAGATTGTACACGAGCACTCACATTATTGATAAAATCAAGAACACACAAATCATGATTATCAGAAAGTATGCAACCATTACACTTAACACTTTAAGTTCAGAATTCGCATTAAGCTTGGAATGCTGCACATTAGCAGTTCCTTTAGGTGCAACACCACAATCTTTATTTTTCAAACTAGATTTAACTTTCCTAGGGTGGGATTCTACTTTATTCTTCTGGGTACTACTTGGTGTTTGATGAATCTTATCTTTCTTTGTATTGCCTGAAGGCTGTGATTCGCTAGCACTAGTAGACGGTTTTACTCCTGTAGAAGACAACATAGGTTTGTTAGAAACTAAGTTTGATGTTGCGACTGATTTTTTGATTGTGTTTCCTGACTATGTGACGGGCTCAGTGAATCTAACTCTTTTGTCCTTGTTCTTTGGGGTCACAACCACTAATTTTTCACTTGAATTATTGAAGCTAGGGCAGGTTTGTCCGATTATTACAAGCAACTCTTGAATTTATTTGGTATACTTACAAGCAGAGTCTAAGGATTCATTTAGAGGAATTGGGGGTTTTTTTTTCTTGTTTACTATTTCCCTAAGAATCGCAGCTTCTTCCTGAGTGTGCTTAAGGTAATCAGAGTGATCTGGCCTATTGTTTAACAATCTAGGGTTTAAATATTCCACATCAATCTTAAGTATCTCTGGATCAATAGTGTGTTTTGTAACAGCATTATCAGCTAGATCTTTTCCTTTAAGTTTCCTTAAATCATTCTTGAGAGCCGTAATAACCAAAACTTTTTCCTGAAGATAAGCATTTAAATTAGAGATTCCCGCAGACTTTAGATTGACTTGATTAATCAAATCATCACATTGTTCTTTTGATCGAAATCGTTGCTGGTATTTTAATGAGTCTAAAGTTGTTTATAGGTCTCGTTTCAAATGCTCATTTTCTGCAAAAAGCTTTGACACCCTATTGATCAATTCACATATTATATTTGTGTCAATCTCCTCTAAGTCCTTTTTTTCTTATCCTCATTAACATTTTTTTTTCCACTTAGAGATTTAATTTTCTCTTTCAACTTCTTTATGACTGTGTCTTTCTCTTAGGACTAAGCTTTCAATTCATTTATTTCAAACAATTTGATCAAAACTTGGGCGCACTTTGTTTTGAAACCAGAATTGGTCCATTGGAAAATATTCCCTGATTAAGGGGGTTTTGATTATTAACTTCTAAAGAGATGCAATATTTTTCAAGAGTGGTTAAAACTTTGAAGAGTTCTCGTAATATCTCTTTTTCAACGAAATTGATTTGTTGGAGGAAGATCAGTCTCAAGCAGTTTTAGCACTTTTCACATTCAAATGCACTTTCACAAGAAGCATTATCTCAGAGAATTTACAATTATGTTCACAATATCTTTGCTTATTTTTTGTTCCAAGAGTCGTTCATTTTCGTTCAAAACTTTATTCATTTTAACTTTAAATGTTTTTTACTCTAAACGATGTTGATCCAAACATGTTCCTTATGTTCAAACGATCTTATTGGGGACTTTGAAATGATTCATCAATCAATGATTGATCGAATGTATTAAATAAGTCCTTTCAGCAGCTTTTACAAATGAATTTTTATCGCTAAAAAACAAGCTTTTGTATGTTCGAACCCCACGACCCTCTAGTGATGGCTTTCGTGTTGTTGTGGTTCTTTTCTTTGAAAACCACGTCAAACCAAGCAAGATGGTGTTTAAGTTTCTTCAAAACTCGTATTAAACCATGCTGACTCTTCTGAAGTGCTTTTGGAACCTCACTTTGGTGGGTCTTACTTGAAAGTGTGGGATCTGGAGGAATTTTATTAGAATTCTGGGACCAAGGATTGTTGCATGATAATTCAATTTGTGGAATAATTCGTGTTTCAAAATCTTGAGAAGTTGGTTAAGTTAAAGAACAAATAATCGACTGGTGTAGTATTGACTTTCTTTTCTAACATCATAGGATTTTTTGTTTAAAATCATTTTTGAATGACTCTCTTCAGCACGTATTAGGTCTCTCAGTATGTCAAGTATCACATAGCCCTGTATTCTTAAGACATTACCATAATAAAGCTTTTGGTTCCACTGCTGAACTTTCTTTAGGTAGAGAAAGGATTTTGAAAACCTAAGCTTGTTTAGTGGTATGATTATCGAAAAACTAAGGTTTCGTCAATATGTGAACAGTTTGTGCAGATTGATCTCTTTTAAAAACAATATTATCTATCTGTTTGATCTTCTTTTCTAACGTAATCTCTCTATCGATGTTCCTAGATTCTTCTTTCTTAAAATCATTTTTGAGAAGAGTAACTGTTTGCATTAAAGATTCCTTTTCTTTTAAATGTTCAGAAAGAGTTTGTTTAAGACGATCAATCTTTACAGACTGTTCACTTGAATCTGAAACGTTATTATTACTCCTTAAATCAACATTTTCCCCTTCTTTCAAAACTTTAACTTGTTCTTTATATCTTTCAAGCTTAGAAGTTAAAGTATCATTGACACTTTTATTGTCCATATTAATCTTGGTACAATTAACTACTTGGGTTTTTAGTTGTTCAATCACAGATAATATCAGTGCATCTTGTTATGTAGAGGAGTTAGAATTCTGAATAGCTGCCTATTATGATTCAATCATATACTGAGAATAAGGAATGATATTGCTTCATGGTTTAATTTAGTTCTCTGAATGGTTCACAACATTTGACTATTCAAAAGACGGCATCACCTGCACAACTTGATTAATCATATTATTATTTACATTATCATGATTGTGTACCTCAGCAAGAGTATCTGAACCATAATGAGATAAATTCGCCATGAGAGCAACTTTAGTAGTGTTGAGTTCATCACAATTAGAGTCATATGCATCCAAATCATCAGCTTGATAGCTAGCATTGTGCAGTTATGGACAGTCAGTGTGGCTAGGACCTTCGGGGGAATTTCTGGATCTGCCAAAAAGGGATAGTTCCTCCTCATGTAGAATGTGACCACTTGCTTGAGCTTGTTAACAACAACACTTTGTCTTTAAAAACTATGCGATCATCTTGTATCCTCTTAGGTTTAGTGCACTGTGGACATGTGGCCTTCCCCTTTGCAAATATCACAGAAATAACAGTATTTGTTTCCCAAGAATTGTTTCACTTGCTTTGAAGTGTATGTCTTGTAGTACCCGAGCTAAATAATTTATCTCCTAAATTGGTTGTTAGGGTCACTTTTCTATTATTAATGGTAGTTGTTGCCTAGGTTTGACGATTCCTCAGCTACATTATTGGTGTGGGTGGTGGGATCTAGTGACAACAACAGTCAAGAAAGACATCATGTGATTGATGGCATCAATGGGATCATCACCTTTTCCTAGAACCACTAAAAACAAATTAGACCCAAGTCTGGTTGGGAAAATTCAGGTTGTTGGTTAACTGTGGGAGCATATTCTATTTGAGGGATGGATGGATGTATGGAGAATAACGTTACTTTAGTGGTTAAACTAATGATTGATAATCATTGGATGGGAAAAGTAATTAAAAAGAGAGGGTTGATGACTGATGGAGCTGAGTATTGTTAGACTGATAAGGTGGATCCCACTATTATGGAGACTGATCTGGTGATACTTGTGGTTTGAATTGCGTGTTTTGGTATGAGGTTTGATGAGTTTGATTAAGGAGACTGAGTCATCTGATGGGTTGCAACCAAAGCAAGCGGATCTGAGTTGCGTTCATGCATTAAACGAACTTCATTTTCATGAAATTCATGTTTTCCCAAGTAAGCATGAAGCTGATCAATGTTAGTTTTGTGTAGATCCCAAACCAATTTGACATCTGTCATAATTTTCCTCCATCGGAGGAAAGAAAGAAATGGAGTATTCAAAAACTGTGTTCACATGAAATTGTTCCAGTTTCCTATAGTAGATGTCATGCCTATTGAGGAGTGTGAAAATCATCAAGTGTAATCACGTAGTGTTTCCCCCTTCTTATAAGCAAACTTATCGAATTCATCATAAAGCTTACACTCTCTTTCCTATTTCATCAATGAAGTTCCTTGCATGAGAAGTTGAATTCTCTCCCAAAGTTCCCTGGCGACTTTATGATTGCTAACCAATGCATAGACCTCAGGTAGTAGACCTTGAAGAATGGTATTTGTTGCCTTGATATCACAATCAGCTTGAATTGCTTTCGTAGCAGATAACTCAGAATATTTCTTTGGTCTTGTCACTCCATTTTCCTTAATTGAAGGCCAGATGAGTGGACCATTTTCAACGGATTCAAGGATCATTCATCCATGTTGTCTGTTCATCATGTATAGCTCCATTATGCTTTTCCAAGAATCATACATATCTTTTTCCAACATAGGTGGACGATTGTCAGCACCCGAAAGAATTGTTTTGTCAGCAAGAGTCGTCATTGAGAAATTTGTATGTTAAAATATTATTGTCGATTCGAACGGTGATAGAAAGAAATTGTGTTTGATTAAGTTGTCTTTTAAATGTTTAAATTCTTGAAACTACACTGGATTTTACAAGTCAAAGAGATAAACCGTATAATTTAGAAATTTGAGTTGTTTGGTTTCGTTTAAACTTGACTAGTTCGGTTACAATTAATGTTAACTGAGAAACAACCTAGGATTGGTCTTCATGAAATATTAAACTAGTTCGGTATCCAATGTGAAAGAAACTAGATCAGTCTTCTACTGTGAATAACTGATCGGTTCTCATGAAAAAAAAAATTAACTAGTTTCGGTATCTACTGAGAATTAACTTGTTGGTTCTTTACTGCGATAAACTAGTTCGGTTTACAACTGTGAAATAATAGTTCGGTCCTAGCTGAGAAATAACTAATTCGGTCCACACATGTCGAATTAAACTAGATGGTTCAACTGTAACAAAACTAGATCGGTTCACACTGTAACAAATTGACAGGTTCACACTTGTAACAACTAGATCGGTTATCACTAAAGTTAATAGATCGTACTACAAAAATAACATAGTGGTTTAATTTCACCAAAACTGACTTTTTTTTAAACTAAAAAAGACAACTTTTTTGACAATTTGTTTTTGAAAATTTTGTACTTAAAAGAGTTTACTAGCCTATTGGGAACAAGGAAAAATGACCAACTTTAAGGTTTTTAAGCCGAAAATTTTAGAAATCAATGATTTTTGACATTTATAAAGTAAGAACCCAAAAATGACACAAAATAGAGATTGTTTTCTATGAACCTTAAGCTCCACACTCCTTTCTCAGGATACTTAGATCATAACACCTATGTAGGCTGATCTTTGTTAGTGTGTAATTTAAGCTTTAGGAAAAACAAAGAAAATATCAAAAACGAGCCATTTTTTTGAAAGAAAAACACAGAACCAACACAAAACACTATCTAAACACACAACTCCATGGCTCTTGATAACCAATTGTAGAATAGAGTAATTTTAACAACAAGAACATGCTAGAGAAAGTGGAAGGAAGGAGGTATTTTCTAGTGAGAGAAAGTGAAGAGAAAAGAATGCATTAAGTGAAAATGAAAAATACAACCAACCAACCACCTCTCCAAGGCATGAAGAGGTGTATAAATACTAACCTTGGCTGGCTATGGATGGGCCATCATGGGCTTTCCATGGGATTTTCCTTATCTTTGGCCCGGTTAGCTTACTAAACAATACGTTATGGACTGCGAGCTAGAAACGTAAAATACATGGAGTGATTGATCCTTTTTTGGATTCCTAACATATCCCTAAGGATATTTTCTGTTAAAGCATTTATTTGATCTATTACAAGTACATAACCAAACACCTCACGAAGTAGGAATATGAAAACACTCAAATCACTCAACTAATCTATATGGTAACATGTAACTAATTCGCTCATTGCTCGGTCGTGTGATGAGTATTCTATCATATGCTTGGCAGGATACACATCTCCACCACTAAAGCGAAGGAAGTAAAAAGTTAAATATAGGTAAATATGGGTTTTGTAAGAGAAGGCCTTAGGGATGATTACTCTATACTCATCTTGTATTCGATACCAATTATTCCAGGAGGGTGGACAAAAGCCCCCTACATACACACGTAACTGACGGGATAAGACAACCTGTGACTGCTTTACTTCCCACTCGAATAAGCTAAAGAGTAGGAAAAGTAGAGTAATATAGGGTATGGATCTTCTAACTTTCACCAATAGTAATAAACCAACAAGGTAGCTGAGGCATGCATACATGGCCGTAACGACGGAATAGACATGCACGCTCGATCACATCCTCATTTGCGTAAAACCCATGGTTAATGATTAGAAAAGGGAATTAAATTGTTGTTAAATAAAAATTACAAAACAAATAGATTAAGTCTAAAATACAAGTTGCTAGACACTTTTTTCTCGACCGTTACCATGATAAAGACATAACTATTTACAACGTCTTGATTATAGATCAAAAACAACAACCTAAGTTGGCGTTCCCGTAACGGTCAACTTCCCAAACATACTATATTTTACATACTTTACAAGGCAAGTGGCGATATCTTCCCCTTTATACAATACTCTACATCGTCGATTTGTATCAATACGTAATAATTCAATCCTGACGTGTAATTCCTTCGGTAGTTGCGAAACGATTATCTTCAAACTTTTTTTCTCTTTTTTTTGTTGCGATTTTTCTAATTTTTTCAATTTTTTTTCACTAACACTATACTACGAAACTCAGAGTAGTTTCACCATCTTCACCATCATAATAATTCCGGATAATTCCTTCGATAATTCCTTCATTCTTCGGACGTACCAATAATGGCGATGGTTATAGTGGTTTGGGGTTTTCAGTTAGAACTAACTTTTTAAGTAGCAAAATATTCACGTTTCAAAATTAGTAACACACTATATTTTGATTATTAATGCATTTAATGGGAGAAGTAACTTCCAGAAATAGGTTTAATCAAGAGTAAAGTTCTAGTAAAATATAAAGTTAAAATTACATGAGTTTTGACTATAATATACATTTCCAATTGCAATGTGCAAATTTCTTCCAACCGTACCAAAATATACACAAGACTCGGGAAATACAAACTTTACACTTTAAGCAACTAAAAACTGTAAATTAATTAATTAACAGGTGGTAAGGTGTAAAGGTGTAACGAAACAAATAATTGGTCTGTAGTTCCTAAAGGGTATTGGCTCTACGGGGTTGATTCTTAGGGGTATCTTACTCTTAAAATGAGAGTAAACAAAGGGTCTTAAAAGGGGGGTTTTAACTAACCACGTGTAGTTTGTTTATATGCAACAGGTAAGGCGATTTGGGTGTAATCCTAAAATTTACCAATTTAAACAAGTTACTCCATCTAAATCCATAGTACTCATTATTGCGGTCTCGAATAGATATACCAAGCCAAGTTCTAAAGTCTACTACATCACCGACAGACTCATATTTTGTAGAATTTAGGTAAACATTTGGAAATGAATAAGGTTAAATCCTCACAATATCTAACAAGGGTTATTATGTGCAGGTTATGTATCAAGTAATTTCACAAAAGTATGCTTGAATTATTTTTAAATTTGAGCATAATTTAAGCATTTTAGTGTGAAAATTAAGACAAGTAAACATTCTAATTCCACCCCACTTGAATTATACAACGTCCTCGTTGTATAGATAAAACATTAAATACTGGAATTAAAAAGAATTAGAATGAGAAACTCCCCTGATATTTGCTCGGTAGATTCTCCATGTTGAGTTTATTCGCAAGACTATATTGAACAACCGCCTTGAAGTTTCAAGACTCCAACACTTTAAGATCTCCATATTTGTAAATTCTCCACCAATATTCGTCGATATTTTTTTGCTTCTAAGGTCCTGTATAAAATATATGAAAAACATGTATTCCTATCTTGGTACCTATGGTTAATTTAAACAAAACTAAACAAACTAAATACGGGTCAGTTTTGGTGAATACGCTGTATCATGTGCATGAATATGCCGTATTGTTGGAACTGACAATAATGTTTTTAAAGTGCATAAAAAGTAAAGTCTGATAACGTCCAGACAATCAATACGCCGTATGGTATGGAGTGGATACGTCGTATTGATGTTTGGGAAGACAGACTCGATAAAATTAAATAACATTAAAAATTAAAAATACATTCCGGGTTGTCTCTCGGCAAGCACTTTTGTTTACACAAAAGTCTTTAAGTTAGACTTGCCCCAATTTAATCCCATCCTTGTAAAACAATTTCGGGTCGAACGGGATGCCAAATGGCACATACAAATTCTTGATTAAGAAAATGAATGACATCCCTTTGTTAAGATGATTCCAAGTCATGATATTAACATTTAATTCCTTGATAAAAGTTTCAGCTTTGAAAATTTTATTAGATTTATCATGACTTGTTTCCAAAAGCTTATTTGACCCATGTGCATAGGAACCATCATCGACATTTATTACATTAGGTAATGGTATGACAGACATATCCCTCGAAGGTTGCTCAATATTGATTTCATCATTATCATTGTCTGTATCCGAATTTAAATCATCGGGATAAATTACGTTAAAAGGAAATAGATTATTAAAGTATAAAACATTTTGTTCCTCTTCATCACATTCGGACAATGATGTTTCATCTTTCAAATTAAATTCATCGATATGTTGAGGACTCGCAGTATGTTCAGTTAAGAAATCCAGTTTAGATGTAAGAGCATCATTGTAAGCAATGGCTGGAAATTCTTTTTCAAAATCTTTGAGAAAGTCAAAATCATTGAAATAATTAATCGTAGGCTAGGGTGATGGAAACGAAGGCATATTAACTTTATCATTATCATTTTCCGAATCCGTTTTCAAATCGTCGACAAAAATTATTTTATAGGAAAATGAATTTTTGTCATAAATCACCGTGTAATCTTCATCGTCGGATTCGTCAAACGATATTCTAAAGTCAATTTTATCGTTAAGAGGGCTTACTGTGGGTTCACAGCAGAGCATTACTTCAGATGTAAACGCGTCATTATAGACTATAGCTGGGAATTCAGTTTCAACAGATCTGAGGTTGTGAACGTCTTCATCATACCAGAGCTTACCATACATAGCAGTTTCCCAGTTATACACCTTAACACGCCTACGAGCTTTTTCTTCCTCAAGCGTGATATATTCTTCCATAGTAATATTAGGGTCGCCCATATTTACTTGTAATAATTTTTCTAGGAAAGAAAACTGTCAAATAGCCAATTACGTCGTATTCAGTAAACTGAATACGCTGTATTGATGATAGAGTCGAATACGCTGTATTGGTTTGAAAAAAAATTATACGCCGTATCCAAGAAATTGAATACGCCGTATTGAGTATTCGACTCAGAAAAATTATAGCGGACTGTAATAATTCAGAAAAACACACAAACACACAATATGCAAAATATACAATGCAGAAATCAAACACACACAAATATGCAAATTAATCTAAACTAAACTAAACTAAACTAAAACACTAATAAATAAGAATTAAACAACTTCACTCCCTGGCAACGGCGCCAAAAACTTGATGTGTCGTTGTGAGTAGGTATTTTATGTATCAAGTTTTACTATTTATTTTATGCCAACTATACCTAAAAACAACACTTTAACGGGCAGTGTACCCGGTCAGATGGAGTTTCATGGTAAGTAGGGTGTCGATCACTAAGAGTGAGAGCGTTAATTCCTAGTTCTATCAGTATTATAGTTATCTAAGTTAGTAGTAAATTAATCTAATTTATGTTAAACCTAAGTTAAACCTAAACTAATGATAAGGAGGTTTCAGCCTGAGAGACTGGCATAGTTTTGGGTATCTAACCTAAGGTTTTGATGACAAGTAAAGCAATAAACATACACAAGAAGATGAACAAACGAAAGAGGAGCGGTCAAACACTAATGTAAGGAAAACGTATCAACCATGAATAATCTGATAAAATGCATGTTTGTTTATTAGTGCAATGATTGACTTATCTAGAAGGGTATATCATTCCTAGACTTAGGCGGTACTTCTTCATAAGACCTAGACACGTTAATTCTGTCCCAATTAGACACATCTGCATAAAGCAAGCATTTGTTGATTATAATCTATCTTAGGAGATTCGTAATGGTGCTCTTACAAAACCCTAGCTCATGGAGACTTTACCCATTTACTGCTTAACGGCATCTTATACACTAGTAGTCCACTGTCAAAGTCCTTACCAACGGAACAAGAACGTACTTATTGATCCTAGGGTCACCTGCTAGTCCAACTAAGCTCACATAAACCATTATTAAAGATAGGTTAATATTTGTGATCCTATGATCCTAAATATATAAGATGCAATATGGAGAGCTATCCCGGACTCTTAGCTTACGCCCAAACAACACTGAAGTTGTAGCGCATTAAATATGTAGAACTAGACCCAGTTGAATGATAGGTTGCATACTTAAGTACGTAAACAAATATAAATTGATAAACATAATCAACAATCAACGATAAATTAAGCAATCAGGATAAACAAACCAAACATTAAATCTTCATAAACATGGTCATTGTAAATATACACACAGTTTCATATATGAATGATTAAAGAAAAGAAACCTTAACCGAACGCGTATTTGGTTGCGCGAAGATTACAAGAGTTTTCCTATGATCTTGAGGCTCTTTTCTGACCTTCTATGCTCCTTTATTCGTCTCTTGGTCGACTTGGTGGTTTAGGGTTTCACTTGTATCCCTAAAAATGAGTTTAGGGTCTTCTATTTATAGAGTATGGAAATTGATCGATACGCCGTATCGAGCGATGTGGGATACGGCGTATTGAGGATTTCTTGGAGTAAGGACCATGGTTGATATATTTTAGAATCTTTGACTGTTTTGACCTTTGATACGGCATATTGAGTCTTCAGGATACGGCGTATTGGGTCTTCAATCCTTCATGGTTATTTGTGAAGTGAAGGCACGGATACGCCGTATCTTCTTGATGGATATAACGTATTGGGTAAAATCAGTTGGTTCTCCTTCGTTGACCAAAGTATTATATACGGCGTATCGTTGATGTGGATACGACATATTCTTCAAAGTCAGGCAATGGTCTTTTGATTCGTCAAAGTCTTGGATACGTCGTATAGGTCTAGAATAATTCAGCGTATTGGTTGTCAGATTAGTAGACTTTCTTGAATTCTTCATTTATGCTCCAAAATGCGTGCCTTTTAGCTTAACTTCACCAAGTACTCCATAATTACTGCAATTCTCAAATATAAACGATTAAGTAACAATTCTTGCAAGAATTATACAAAGTGGGTAAGAATCATAGGATAAATGATGCTATAAAAGTGACGTTATTTGATGTCATCAACCAGAATAAATCTTTTGACACTCATGATATACATCAGCAGCTTCACAATATCTTTTTTAAATCCATCTCCCTTGATCAAGAATACCTGAATGCACAAGTCATAGAGCCAACCTTAAAGAAAAGGCCTCACGGTGATCAGGATCCTCCTAATGATCATAAGGAGGATTAGAGAAGTAAAAGAAGGAAGGATGCAAGATAATCCTCTTCTAAATCATCAAAGAAAGATAAAGGTCCCATTGATTCTGTTCAAGATAACATTGCTGCTGATAAACCCCAAGACAAAGGAGAAGAACTTATAAAGAAACATCCCAACACGGACTGGTTTTCCAAGAAGTCATAGTCAACGAATGCTTCTAAAGAAAGAAAGTCCAGCTGGTTTGACATGCTTTTGAAGTCTAACATTGATCAAGACGAAGATTGTATTCTTGGAATCTCAACACTCACAATGGCAAAGAAAATTAAAGAACTCATCAAGAAAAATGAGCTGACTATAACCGATCAGGAAGGTGTTGGACTTAAGATGTTGAAGAGACAGTACAAGAACTATGTAGAGTTAGAATACCATGTTGATGCTCTAAATGGTATTCATCATTAGGATGACATGAGAAGAGATTTCTTCAAAGCAGAGATGGGTAACAGGTCGACACATAAAGTCTATTATGATAAGAGGATCATTAATGTTGTAAGTGTTAATGTGAAAAAGAAGATGGGATACAGTTTTCTAATGTCAATCAAGGTCAAGAGAACAGACAACAAAGAGTATGAGTTTAGTTATGCAGATCTTTTAAGACTCAACCTTAATGACATAAAAGACATGTATTTGTTGAAGGTTCAAGGAAAGCTTCACCACCTATAGCTGGATTACAAGATTGATTTCATTAATGCACTTCTCCTCTACCTCAGAACGGTTGTGATCAAAAACAGTATTGAAGACATCCAGCTAGGTGTGAAAAGCTACCAACACACTCTAAACCTCACCAAGCCCAAATTCTACTTCTTAGGAATTGATCATAAGATACCGTACACAACAACTGGAACAGAAAAAGGAGTTGTCTACCTTAACAAGTACAATGTGAAATCCATTATGCAGCGTAATGAAGTGCACAAGTTCTATGATGGTACTCTTTTGAAGGTTCAAGACAACTTGCTGAAGAAGTTGAAAGAAAACAAATTGGGTCATGGAAACATGAAGTTATAGGGCAGAGAATGGACAAAAAGTGACATCAAGATATTAGAGGTGATGTTTTAGAAGATTGACAAGACACTGAAGCACATAGAGCAGCTCAAAAGACTTGAAGAATGTTTTGGCTGAAGACTAAGACCTTAGTAACCACCCCTTATGGGGAGATTGTTAGAAATTAAGAAAGTATAGGTTACTAGGTTGTATTTCTATATTTAGTCATTGTCGGTTATGTACGTTGAATAATAATGTAATATCCCACATCGCCTCCCTAGGCTAACTAGGAAGCAATCCCACGCCTATAAATAGAAGGCTAAGAGAGGGATGTGAGTTGATGATTTCTATTTTCTCATAATCTAATCTCTCTTCATTTCTCTCTTCAAGGAAATTCACTCACACTCCTCTCTCTCTCTAGCCTAATTCTCTCGCTCTCTAAACTATATGTATGTTGTATGTTTATGATATTTATACAATGCGTAGCATGCTAGTCTTATATAATACGTAGTACCCGCATTACATTTCGTCTAAACACCAACAAAACAAACACACAAACAATCAGGGCTATCCGTACGGACAATCCACCAACAAAAATGGTATATTTCTTTACTTTATTTAGTAAATTTACCCTAATCTTGTTTAATGTTTATTTATAATATACTAATATCTTACTTATAGTTTAGTGTGTCATCATTTTACACTAAACTCTTTATTTATTTCATGGATTATGTCATGGGTTTGTCTTGATTTAATGGGTTGTTTTCTCTATGGGTTTAGAGCCATGGAATGAGGATATGATTAATATTTATTGTTTGGTTGATGCTTTTAAAATTAATCTATCATTCAAAGACCATAAATTGAATCTCATAGGAAGGGTGGGATTTGTTCATTCCAGGTGGGCCTATAATGCAGATTTATTTTGCATCACAAGTTACATTTTTGTTTTATTATAATTATATTATTTTAAACATTAAAATTAGTAAAATATATTTTCTTGAATTTAATAATATATTGTTTTTTTTTAAATTTATACCAAATGTAAATCTTAAACCAAATCTTAATCCAAATCCTAATACAAATCCTAATCCAAATCCGAATCCGAATCCAAATA
>BQNB010046722.1:32918-43542 GCA_026074375.1 Tanacetum coccineum
TGGAAAATGATTCCACTCGGATAAGGTCATGCATGTCTACCTCGGAAAAAGAACAAAAGAAGCATGCTATTGCTGTTGCGGCAACCGCTGCAGCTGTGGCCGGCGCACAAGCTGCGGTGGCTGTTGTCAGCCTTACTAGCGACGGTAGGGATACTTTATTTAGTGGCAGGGAAAAATGGGCTGCCACCAAGATTGAGTCTGTCTATAGAGGTCACTTGGTAAGTTCTCTTTTTTTATTTATCAAATAATTATAGTTTAAGATTATTATTTATTCAAGACACAATCCCAATCACATTTTTACTATTGCAAGAAGTTTACTTGCTTGTTTATAGTTTTTATCTGTATTTTAGTTGTTGTATTTATGAACCATATGTTGCGCATAATTCTGTGAGTTTTCTGTGTGTTTGTGAGTCTGTGGCTGCTGCAAGTTGAATGTGTATATTGTGACTGTCTGTAATTTATTTTGTTTGGCTGCTACAGTTTTACTCTGTTTGGCTGCTACATTCTATTGTGTAGTGTTGATGCACGTTTTAGTGTTTGGCTGCTGCAATTCATGTCTCTCTACAACCTCCTGGTTTAGTTTATAGCTTTTATCTGCATGTTTTAACCACTGTTTGGTATCTCTTATCAGTTATATAGTTTTTTAATTCTTTCTATAAAAAAATATAAAGAACATAAATGATAAATAAATAAATAACATGTATGCCCTAGTCATTTGTGGCTGCTACTCGCGAAACTCTATTAACACTCAGATTGTATGTAATGGATAAATTTTGGTTGGGTGTTGTAGTTAAAAGTCTTAAAATCTAAATGGCTAATTGTATAGTTACGTTTGGCTTTTGCTCACGACAACATATTGTATTATGGAACTCACGGAACTTCATGATATGATGCAATTTGAAGTAATTAATTGTCATAGCTTTCACCGATTAAAGGTGTGCTAGAAACTTTGAAGAACATTTGATTTTTGGTACGTGTGATTGTTTGAAGTTTTATGAAATGAAATTGAAGATAAAATGAGATTCATGAAATGTGTAGAGATCGTATATCCAAGATTTTAATGTACACTCTAATTTTTATATTGAGGGGATATATATGTTAACATTTGACAATTGAATTGTGTCACGTCTTGTTTTCGAAGAACGCATCTGTGACTACCTAAAATGTAAACATGTGGATGATCATATATTCACAATGTCACCAAGTAGTTTCCTTCATTAGTAATTGAGTATTTTCTTTGGTCTAATGAAGTTTTGTTTATGTTTTAAGGCAAGAAGGGCCCTAAGGGCATTAAGAGGACTAGTGAAATTTCAAGCTCTTGTTAAAGGGTTCATTGTTAGAAAAAGAGCAGCGGCTACTCTATACCACTTTAAGGTTCAACGTGAAATCCATCACCAAATATCCACTGTAAGATCACTTTTATGTACTTTACGTTCATTTTTCTAAAAATAATGTGATTTTATATCAAAAGTCTAAAATTTTGTGTTTTTACTAGCAAAAGTTTTAGAATTTGATGCTTCAGTGACAATAAGTTATGGTTTTAGAATTTCGTCTACCAAAAGCTTGTATTCTTATGTTTTAAGCACAAAAGTTTACATTTTGTGTTTCAACAATCAAAAGTTTACACTTATATGATTTACCCCCAAAAGTTTAAATGTTTACTTTTGACTACAAAAGTTTACTTTTCCTGTTTTCATCACCAAGTAGTTTCCTTCATTAGTAATTTTGTATTTTGTCTTGGTCTAATGGAGTCTTGTTTATGTTTTAGGGCAAGAAGGACCCTGAGGGCATTAAGAGGACTAGTGAAATTTCAAGCTCATGTTAAAGGGTTCATTGTTAGAAAAAGAGCAGCTGCTACTCTATACTATTTTAAGGTTCAACGTGAAATCCATCACCAAATATCCACTGTAAGATCACTTTTATGTGCTTTACGTTCATTTTTCCAAGAATAATGTGATTTTATATTTTTATGTCCATTAGCAATAATTTTTTGGATGGGCTAAGATACACTTGTTGAGTATGCAAGCTCTCCTTAGAGCTCAGTTGGTTGTTCGATCTCAAAGGGCTCAGTTGGCTGTTCGATATCAGTTGGCTAGTCAACCCGAAATCCGTCACGGAAAATCCACTGTAAGATCACTTTTATAATTTTACGTTCATTTTTCTAAGAATAATGTGATTTTATATTTTTATGTCCATTAGCAATAATTTTTTGGATGGGCTAAGATACACTTGTTGTTCATATTCATTTAAGAAAGTGTTACACTTTTAAATATTTTAGGAGAGGTTTGATAATGACACAAGAAGAGAAATCCATAACAAGCGACTCTCAACTTCATATGATTCTACAACAAATTCATATAACGAGAGCCCAAAAATAGTTGGAATGGACCCTTACAGGCCATATGGGCGATCAAGGCGCAACCATTATCCAGGATCGGGATTTATTGGCAAAGACTACAAGTGTTCCAAAAACACTCAAAGCACGCCGCGTTTTTCTAATTCAAAAAGGTCAAACACTCCAGACACACCTCCAATACATGTGTTATGCAGGTGACAATCTTTTTTAGACCTCATATAGATGTCCAAGTTACATGGAACACGCAATCAATTCAACGCGGAAAAGAGGGTCACATTGTGATGTTAGGATACAAAATATAAAAGTCTTGATCTAAAGTCAAGAAAACTAGATATAAACTCAGATATAAAGTTTCTTCATTTGAATTTCACATCTTATGGTACTATTGGGGATGAAGTCTTATACCATCGAAGCCTAAACCATGTATGTGTAATTCGTTAACACGTATTCCATGGATTTAATTAGAAGATTTTTTTTCTTCTTTTTTAACATTTAAATAGATTATAAGAGCTCAATATATTCATACTTGGCCCAACTTCAAGCTTATTAAAACCTTGACCTTTTAGACATTCAATTGATGCTTTAGGTCCAATACTTTTTTTCCAATACTTTTTTTTGAAGTCTTAGACCTAAAGCATCAATGAAAAATCTAAAAGGTCAAGGTTTAGGTCCAATATTTTTTCCATACGTTTTTAATGTATTTGACCTAAACTATCAATGTAAAATCTAAAAGGTTAATGTTTAAATAAAGTTGAAGTTGGGCCAAGTATGAATATATTGAGCTCTTATAGTCTATTTAAATGTTCAAAAAAGAATAGATTGAGCTCTTCTAATTAAATCCATGGAAAAGATTTAGACATAACTCTTCGGAATAGAGCAAGTTCAATTTTGGTTGTGTTTGTCACTTAGATTTGGTAGATTTCAAAGGTGGTTTAGAGGTGTATTTTAACTCTTTTTAGTGGTTTGAGATGTTTTCGATGTCTCATAAATGTGTCATTTATTTATGTTTCTTCTGGGGTTGTGTTATTTGTCGCAAGTAGAGTTTATTTAGGTGCTTGTGTTTTGAGTTTTGCGTTTTGTTATCAATCTCTATCTGATTGTATTTTCTAGCTACTTGCGAGTTTTGTTTATGAAAATTTCTTAGCCGTTCAAAATAAAAGATTTACAAATAGCGCATTTTCTTTACGTCAATATTTTTGGTAATTGTTAATTACCTTATACGTATAACATAATCACATTGATACGATTATATCCTACTTACGATAGTAAATCATTGTTAATTACATTTATGATGATTAGACACGATAGCCCAGTGATTTCTACACAACATCTTTTACTATTTCCATGACATATATTTTTTAGTTAATGGTATCCTTTTTGAAGATACATTCTTACTTAATTATCCTTAACAATATGATCATGGCATATCTTAAAATTAGTAGAGTGGGTTAAGAAAAAGAAATCATCCTCTAGATACCCTAATGTTCAAGCATCCTGATATCTTCACGAGATGTTTTGATTTCAAACATTACTACACATATTGATGCTAACTACCTTAGTTTGACCGCGTACATTTTATTCAAACAGGGAACTACTTGATTTCAAAGAATAAATTTTACTTCGTAATAATTAATGAGAGAAAATATCATTTATTTTTTATATAAAAATGATAGAAAAAGATTAAAAGAATTCTTATAAAATCCTCAAGTCCCAATCAAGTAACGGCCGCATTTTGCTACCCATATTTCCCTTCAAAAGTTCTCATTTGATACAATTCTTGATCACATAAGATCTTTATACATTATCATCAATGAAGAATTATGGATTGTTTTCGTGACTCATCGACCAAAAATGAACAAAGTTCTGGTAATTAATTCGTTTGATTATTTACTTTTATACTTTGTTTGAGTTATTTTTCGGTTCTTTTTGGTAACCATGTTTCCGATCTTTTGGGCAACCAAAAGTCCTCTCTTCTCTAAGAGTTCCCACGCATGGCAACTTTTATCTTGATTGTTTTGATATGTTATTTTTATAGGGTTTTTTTCCATAAGTTTGTTGTATATATTGTGTAGAATTTATTCGGTATTCACCATATTTAAATGGAGTTATTTTGATGTTGTTGAAGGTACAGATGAGACTAAAGTGTTTGAAGAAATGGATTCAAAGTTAAATATTACAAATAAGAAACAACAAATCTTGGCTAAAACGAAAAGAATCCTTGATGTTGAAAAACCGCCCGGTTTCTCAAGATCATATAGTTTTGATGCACAAGATGACAAGTCTTTGCCGCCCTATGGTTGATGGGAATTGGATTGAATGTCCGAAGGCGGTAAAGGGTGAATTCTTTCAACACTCCAGTAGTAGATTTGATAAGCCCGATGCTAGTCGGGCGACTATTAATATGAGATATCCGAAAACTCTTACTTATGATCAACAGAATGAGTTGGAGAGTGAAGTGTCTAATGTAGAGATTAAGAGGGCAGTTTGGGATTGCGGAATCGATAAATCCCCCGGCCCGGATGGATTCACTTTTGGCTTCTATCCTCGATTCTAGAAGATTATTGAAAATGACGTGTATGATGCTGTTAAGTATTTCTTCACATATGGTAATGGTAATATGATGACGTCATCACGTAGGAAGAGTTTACAGAGGTCATCTGAGTTAGTTAAGGTGACGAACCTAGCGATAGATGACGAAATGTATTTTCGAGACGTAGTTAGGAAGACTAGGATGATATATGATTCACTTATGGTGTTGGTGGTAATGGAAGACGATAAACGTAGGGCGGCGGCGATAAACGTGGGAGGCGGGGCGTTAGGGTCGTGCGTTAGAGGGGATTTAAAAGCGGCGTCGGTGATGAAGGATAGGGGGTTGTGGTTGAATAGGGATAAAAGGATAGTTGGCGCGATACCGGCGGTGCATGTGGGGGACGTTTTTTTCTTTAGGATGGAGTTGTGTGTGGTGGGAATGCACAGGCAGGCGCAGGCCGGGATTGATTATTTGACGTCGAGTCAGAGTTTTAAACGGGAAAGTATTGCGACGAGTGTGATTATTTCGGGTGGGTATGAGGATGACGAGGACGCGAGTAATGTGATTGTGTATACGGGGCACGGTGGGCAGGATAAGCATTCGAGGCAGGTGGTGCATCAAAGCTGGATGGTAGGAATTTGGCGATGGAGGGGAGTATGCATTACGGGATTAAGGTGAGGGTTATACGGGGGTTTAAGTATGAAGGGAGTGCGAGTGGGAAGGTTTATGTTTATGACGGGTTGTATAAAATTGTCGAGGCGTGGTTTAATGTTAGTAAGTCGGGTTTTGGTGTGTTTAAGTTTAACCTTGTTAGGATAGTAAATCAAGTTGAGATGGGGAGTGCGGTACTTAAGTTTGCGAATAATCTTAGAGCTAGACCTTTAGAGGCTCGCCCTGTGGGGTATGTTAGTTTCGATATTTCAATTAAAAAGGAAAATGTCCCCATGTTTTGGTTTAATGATATTGATAATAATCACGAGCCAATGTACTATAAGTATTTGGCTACGACTATTTTCCCGCAATTTGTGTATCACCTCGGAGTGAAGGGCGGCGGGTGTAGTGTTTTTGGATATACACTTGATTGTTTATGTGCGAAGAAGAATGGGGGCGAGTTTGCTTATGATGCGAATGGTCTTCTCGTTAGAGGAAAACCGTTATATTTGAATGTGGACCACACTGTTGTTGTCCTCTCGGTTTCCAAAACTGAGTCAGTCAAAAGGGGGTGAGGAATAGGTTGAAGTGTTTAGAATCAGTAGGAAAATCGAGTGCTGGGACTTAGATATGATTGGACTTGATTCAAGCTGGGTTGTTATAATGTGAATATACCAGAAGTTTTATTATAAGAGACCAAAGCAAAAATATTTACTATGAACGCGGATGCTTAGTCTATTCCGGAATAGATTCGGGGAGAGATGGGCGGAAGTGGCGGGGACTTATCTCAAAATCACTGATCATGTACGTCTTCGTTACCCGTCTATACGTCCGTTGGATTATGGTATGGATGTATCTAGATTGAGAAACCTGTTGTTATATGAGCCCAGTGCGGGCCTGAACGTTTAGATAATTGGTGTTGTATGAACACTCCCTTATGCTGTTCCTCACCTTATGCTTTTTCGCACATCCGCGCTCGAACTATTACTCGCCTTGCGAGAGCGTTAGTCTAGAGTGCGGAGCAGGCTCCACGAATGAGGCTTCGCCGAAGCTAGCAATCTGTAATAGAATTTCTGATTTATTGGTTTTCTATGTGTGTGTTCCCATTGCAGATTATTGGGGGCACACACGTTAATACACGGAGAATATGTTCTATACTTCACGAACGTTATTAATACAAACCACAAGGACTAAACCGAACTAAGACATAAATGTGGTGTTGTCTTAAAATTGGAAACGAATAGGATATTCCTTAAGGGTTCTAGGTTCGGTTTAGATAAGGAGAAAAAGGAAAAGATGTGTTGTGATTAGAATAGGACTTGTTTCCTAGTTTATCAAGTAGGATTCAAGGGCTATAAATACCCTTGATATCTAACTCATTATTCACGACTCATAATTCTCAAAAACCCTTAAAATAGTTTTCGGTTTTCCTTATTTCTCTATCTGAAAAACTTAAAACATACACAAGAACTTTGTCGCCACCATAATCTTATCACCGTCGCATCTGCCGAATCCGCCACCATCTCTTGGTGGTTTAGGTGGTTTCAGGTAGTTTCGGATTTGTTGTTGGTTTAGGTGTCTTTTGTATTTGGTGATTTTTGATTATTTAGTCGTTGGTTTCGAGTGTCCATCACCATCTCGCGGTTGCTCTATCATCGTCTCGTAATGGTTTTTAGGTTTACATCTTTCGATATGTGTGTTTAACTTTAAATGCCGATCATAGCACGTTGAGGCTAAAAACCGTCTACACGGTTTGTTCTTTTTTTGGACTTTTGTTTTTTTAATCTTTTGGAATCCGTTAAGATCCATTTCCGAAATCATTTTTGAGGTCGGTGAAAAAATTATAAAAATTAGCCGAAAATGGGATCTTGTGATTATTTCGGAGATTTAGCCGATTTATTGTTTATGGTGCGTGTATATGAGATCTGACACATGTTTGAATTTGGTGGTTTAATGTGTTTGGATCAGTTACGAAACAATAGTTTTATTGTCGAGGAGAAATGATTAAAATTAATGCTACAAGATATTTATGCAAGATAATCTAACCTTTCAGATAGCATCTTAACTGAAGATGGAACAATTTGCTATTGTGTTTGTTCGAAACCATAAAGAAAAATGTTTATGAACTATTCGCCTAGTATGTTTTTAATTGTTGTACAATATAAATTTATGATTGTATTTTAAAGTAATGAGGTGTATTAATCATTTATTAATTACGTATTATTTATTTTCATATTTAAATATTTAAGTAATGAGGTGTTATAATAGAAGTATTAATTATGCATTAATTATGTTTTAACTGTTAAGTTGTAATTATGTTTTATGACATGCACAATATGCATAAATAATTGTAAGTTGAAAATTAAACCTTTTAAAACTACAATGCAAAAGTCGTCCTTGTGGTTTGGTCAAATTGAGTATTTCGTCTTGAATTTTAAAAAGTGCGATATGTGTGCCTGTATGTAAACTTTGAGTTTGATTTCGTCTTTGACTAAAATGAAATGACAAAATACGTTTATGTTTTCTTGTTTCTAAGGGTACGCTACCTGCATTTTTCAAACCACAAGGACGAAACTTGGTTACGTGCAGTTTTCAAACCACAAGGACTAAACACATTCCATTTCTAAAAAATCACCCACTTGTCCATCTCCACCATTTTCTTCAATGGCTTCTTCTTTGATTGATCTGAATCTCTGCCCTGATCCAATTGATAACCCTAAACCAATTATCACCCCCAAAATTGAACCTAAATCTGAACCAATTGATGACGTGTCACATACCCCTAACCCTAACCCTACACCAATTACAACTGTTGGATCTCATGATGACGTGGCAGATAACAACAATGTTTTATCAGAATACAACAAGATACAAGAATTGTTCCGTATAACTTTTCCTGCCAAATTGGAACAACAACAAACTTTTGATGACGTCACTGACACGTCACAGGCTATTATACCTGTTCCTGATAACCACGTAGCTGTTAATAATAATGGTAATGGTAATATGATGACGTCATCACGTAGGAAGATTTTACAGAGGTCATCTGAGTTAGTTAAGGTGACGAACCTAGCGATAGATGACGAAATGTATTTTCGAGATGTAGTTAGGAAGACTAGGATGATATATGATTCACTTAGGGTGTTGGTGGTAATGGAAGATGATAAACGTAGGGCGGCGACGATAAACGTGGGAGGCAGGGCGTTAGGGTCGCGCGTTAGAGGGGATTTAAAAGCGGCGTCGGTGATGAATGATAGGGGGTTGTGGTTGAATAGGGATAAAAGGATAGTTGGCGTGATACCGGGGGTGCATGTGGGGGACATTTTTTTCTTTAGGATGGAGTTGTGTGTGGTGGGAATGCACGGGCAGGCGCAGGCCGGGATTGATTATTTGACGTCGAGTCAGAGTTTTAAACGGGAGAGTATTGCGACGAGTGTGATTGTTTCGGGTGGGTATGAGGATGACGAGGACGCGAGTAATGTGATTGTGTATACGGGGCACGGTGGGCAGGATAAGCATTCGAGGCAGGTGGTGCATCAAAGCTGGATTGTCAGAATTTGGCGATGGAGGGGAGTATGCATTACGGGATTAAGGTGAGGGTTATACGGGGGTTTAAGTATGAAGGGAGTGCGAGTGGGAAGGTTTATGTTTATGACGGGTTGTATAAAATTGTCGAGGCGTGGTTTAATGTTGGTAAGTCGGGTTTTGGTGTGTTTAAGTTTAACCTTGTTAGGATAGTGAATCAAGTTGAGATGGGGAGTGCGGTACTTAAGTTTGCGAATACTCTTAGAGCTAGACCTTTAGAGGCTCGCCCTGTGGGGTATGTTAGTTTCGATATTTCAATTAAAAAGGAAAATGTCCCCATGTTTTGGTTTAATGATATTGATAATAATCACGAGCCAATGTACTATAAGTATTTGGCTACGACTATTTTCCCGCAATTTGTGTATCACCTCGGAGTGAAGGGCGGCGGGTGTAGTGTTTTTGGATGTACACTTGATTGTTTATGTGCGAAGAAGAATGGGGGCGAGTTTGCTTATGATGCGAATGGTCTTCTCGTTAGAGGAAAACCGTTAATATTTGAATGTGGACCACACTGTTGTTGTCCTCTCGGTTTTCAAAACTGAGTCAGTCAAAAGGGGGTGAGGAATAGGTTTGAAGTGTTTAGATCGTAGGAAACGGGTTGGGGACTTAGATGATTGGACTTGATACAAGCTGGTTTGTTTATATGTGAATATACCGGAGTTGTACTTACTAGAGACCAAGCAAAACTATTTACTATGAACGAGGATGCTTTAGTCTATCCGAATAGATTCGGGGAGAGATGGGCGGAATGGGGGGACTTATCTCAAATATTTACTGATTATGTACGTCTGTCGTACCCGTCTATTCGTCCGTTGGATTATGGTATGGATGTATCTAGAGTGAGAAACCTTGCTTGTTATATGAGCCACAGTGCGTGCCCGAACATTTTAGTACAATTGGTGTTGTATGAACACTCACATTATGCATTTCCTCACCTTATGCTTTTTGCCATGGAGAATATTCCTCCCTTGCGAGAGCTTAGTCTAGATTACGGAGCAGCACCACCGAATGAGGCTTCGCCGAAGCTAGCAATATGTAATTAAAGCTATTTCTGATTTATTGGTTTTCTATGTGTGTGTCTCCCATTGCAGATTCTGGGAATCATGATACACCGAGGTATTTTCACATATCGACAGTTATGCTAAATATTAAACTGCAATAATCTATTTTTCTTGCATATTCGCCCTTTTTTTGCATTAAGTTGAATTCATGAACAAAATAAAAACGAAACCATATATTGTTTCTGTAGGATTTGATCACCCTACAACCTAGTTACTAGTGCGGAATAAATTCGATCTTGAAGACGAACACACCCTAGTAGATTATGTATGACAGAAAAGAAGAAAAGATGCACAAGAATATAACCCCCAATATTACATGTTTATTGAGTAAAGAAAAGAATGAAGCATAAAGTACCTATCCCCCTCACCTCTTTTAATAGAGATGGGGGGAAGAACAAGCAGGTTGGAAGAATAATGTATGAAACCCTTCCCCCTCACCTC